>AWOL01S0038183.1:1726-60119 GCA_000715115.1 Nicotiana otophora
TTTAACCCCCCCCCCCCCCCCAATTTCTCTTCTAAAATTATCAATCAAATGGTAACATCGTAGATGGAATCATGGAATATAAATCAAATAGAGTATAAAATACTTAACCCACTCTATTTGGTGAAAATCGCCTTAAAAATCACCCAAATCCGAGCTCCAAAACCTTGTGAGAAAAAGTGACTAAATTTCGAAACAGGTAAAAAGAATGCATCAGTTGTTATAGCTCAAATCAGATCCTATTTGACTCCTAAACTCATATTTGATAATCCCAATAGAATCCTTGCGAGAATACACCCAAGATAGCCTTTTGAATCACCAAATTCGGATTTAAAATGAGGGAGATATGGTATTTTGAAGTTTTAAAGGAAGTCTGAAAATTTAAAGGACAAAAATGACATTTTTGTAATTATTTTACACCAGAAAATTAGCAACAAAAGAATCTTCGTTCTACCACCAAAAGGTCATTCGGAACCTCCCGGACACAAACCATATATGCATTTCAATCATAAAATATGCTATGAACCTGCTCGCGAACTCAAAAAACCAAAAGCAGGTCATTCTGACCCAATATTGACCATGGTCAAACTCCAAATCTTTAACTTAACTAGTTTCTCAACTAATGATCCAAAATATACCCGAGCCCCTCGGAACCCCATCCAATAATACAAACAAGTACAATGCATTATTCAAACTTATCGTAAGCCTCAAAATACCCACGACAACATCACAACAAAGAATCGAGGCTCATACCGAATAGAATTTCTCTTAAGTTGTTAAGTCTTTATTTTTTCAAAAGAGTGTCCAAATCACACTTAAACACTTTGGATTACTTCAAAATTTTTAACACAAGTTCAATTCAACTATATAGACCTATCCAAGCCTCGGAACACCAATTGGTGTCCAATAATATCAAAGTCAACTCTTGGCACGGAGGGTGTTTTCATGCAAATGAGGATGAGATATATGCATTGTAACATGTTTATCTTCTTCTCATGTGTGTGTGTGTGTGTGTATGTATCCTTTCTTGATTGCTAGTGTTACTCCTGCACACCTTACCTTGGATTAGTTTCAGGGAAGTTTCGGAGTGAATTGGGACACCTAGTCCCAAGGTTGAAGGCTTAAGTTGAAAGAGTTTATCGGAGTTTGACTTTTATGTAGACGACTCCAGAATAGAGTTTTGATGGTTCCGATAGTTTTGTATGGTAATTTTGGACTTAGGCGTATGTCCGGATATTAATTTGAAGGTACGTAGGTTGGTTTGAGGCTTTTTGGCGAAAGTTGGAAAGTTGAAGGTTTGGAAGGTTGAGAGGTTTGACTGAGAGTTGACTTTATTGATATCGGGTTCAGATTTTGATTTCGAGAGTTGGAATAGGTCTATTGTGTCATTTGGGACTTGTGTGCAAAGTTTGAGGTCATTCGAAGTTGATTTGATATGGTCCGATATTGGTTTTAGAAGTTGGAAGTTCATTAGTTTCATTAGGCTTGAATTGAGGTGCGATTCATAAATTTGATATTGTTTGATGTGATTTGAGCCTTTGAGTAAGCTTGTATCATATTTTAGGACCTGTTGTTATGTTCGGAGGGGGTCCCGGGGGACACGGGTATGAATCAGATGGTTGGCGGAACATGTTTGCACTTTGAAGAAACGCTGATGGGTTCAAGTCTGGTGCAACCGCACCTGCGAGGTTTTGGCCATAGGTGCGTAGCCAAAGAAGAGGCCTCCTATGCACAAATGCGAAGCTGGCTATTGCTGGGAGGGAGCAAAGGTGCGAGGGTCATTCCACATCTACGAGCCCGCAGATGCGGGCATGAGTGCGCAAAAGCAAAGAGGAGTGAAGGCATGGGTTTCCTCAGATGCAGACTTAAGGGCGTAGGTACGTATGCGCAAAGGCGCATTTTGGACCACAAAAGCAGGGGGTCTTCCGGTAGACCAATGATCGCAGATGCGGCCACTTTGCAGAAGTAGGACCGCAGGTGCGGTAATCGCTGAGCAGATTTAAAGACGAGGGTTTGAGTCATTTTTCTCATTTTGTACTTGTGGAGCTCGGCTAAGGGCGATTTTTGAGAGGAATTTTGCTACAATTGAAGGGGTAAGTGAAGTTTAATCATTGTTGATGTTAGATATTGATTACCCATTGATTGTTACACCTAGTTTATGTGAATTTAAAGTAAACTTTGGGGATTTTAGACCATGTGGGTAGAGAGTGAGATTTGGTGATTTGGAGGTCGATTTATGGATGGAATTGGATTTTAGTATGGTTGAATTTGTAATTGAATGGTTGTAACCTCGGGGAGCGCGACCGACGCTCAACCAGGATACCCTGGTCAAGCAAGCCTTTACAATGCCTTCTACTCAACTCACCCATGTATAAAGAGAATAATACATTTCATTAATTAGACAGTAAGGGGTTATGTGAATGACACCAGTTCATTTCCATTAGTTATGTCATTAACAAGTCTCCAAAATAGTACATTGTACAATCATAGTTAAAGTGGAACAGCTGATACGATTAGAACATTTTTAGTTTAACCTTCCCAAAAAATATATACAACCCACACTATGTCTATGGAGCCTCTAACATGAATAAAAGAGTGTTATGACAGTGCCGACAACAAGACCCCAACTATACCTTAAAACACTATGTACAAAGGATAAGAGATACAAGACCCCGAAATGAAGGGGGCTCACCAAGTCAGCTGGGGAGAGGGAGTGCTGCTATCACTGATAAATACAACCTGCATCCATTAAAGATGCAGCGCCCCCGGCAAAAAGGGACGTTAGTACATATGGAATAGTACTAGTATGTAAAACTAAACACCCTCTCAATAGAACGGATAACAGTAAACGGAGAATAAAACATGAAATCAATAAGAAACTCAACCAGTATCAAGGTGTCAAGTTAGGGGAAAGGTAAATTTCCAGTAAGTTTCAATAATTTAAGTTAGGAGATCTTTAGCACCGATACACCACCATGTTTTAGCACGGAGTTCGATCTCAGCCCGACCAGCTAAGCCGTCTCACCCCGAGACATACACTCACAATACCATCATGTGCGCGACATGGTGTCCGATCTTAGCCCGATCGACTAAGCCGTCTCACCGCAATGCCGTGTAGGTCGACATCACATCACATTTCTCTAGCTATAATCTCATACCATTTAAGGGGAAACATCTAAACACACCAATCGCATCCCATATAAGGGGAAAATCTCATCACATTAGCACGAGGATTTATCCCTCAATCACTCCTACACCGACACGTGTAGTTTCAGGGTTGGGTTGTTTCGACCTACCCTTCCTCAGTGGCTAAACAATACTCCCAAGACATTTATTATAAAAAGAATTTACCACTCATTTTGTATTCTTTTTCATATCATTCATTTCATTGGCACCAATGTCCATGACGCAATATCATTCTTGGCACGATGGTCGCACATCATATTTCATGTTCTCTTCTTTCACTTTCAAATATCATCATGGATAATCAACAACAAGGCCTTTCTAATTAAGACTTTAAACACACATTTGAGCAATTTAGGGTCTTAGGCTGACATGATAGCTTTCATTAGAATCACGCTTTTAAATCATAGCGTAATAACACACAGCCCATACTTAAACCACATTCTCAACAGTGACTTAACATAACAAGAATCTTTGGAATACTTATTGAACGCATATTTATTTTGACACAAGTCTTATTTGGAATAATCAATTTATAATGAGCATCACGAGACTTGCAAGGATATTGTGGGGTTCAATTCTAAGAGAAGAGTTTAGCCAACATACCTCGCTTTGAGCTTTCCTTAATTCACTACACGGTTCCGGAATCCTAGAAACTTTGATCTATTTAGAGATATACCAAAATTTAAACACAAATTAGGAAGGAATTCATAGTTCTAGCTCACTTCAGCATTTTATCAAACACTAGGTGTGCATTAAGGTTTCAAGGTCCTCATATGGTGGACTCTTTCATCCCACTATCCAAAGTTTATCCAAATAAGCTCAACAATCTTCTCACTATCCTTGATGGTACATACATGTAAAATAAATAGCTCCCACACCCTAGAATTCTTGGCTTATTGCCTATTTTTAGTAAAATTACGAAATTGAGGGCTAGGGAGTAGAACCTGACCTCTAGGACGAAGACCTACTGAATTTTCTTGTGAATTCTTCAAATTGGAGCAAGAGTTAATGATCAATAAGCTTATAAACTTCCCCTCTCACTCTATGGTAATCCCTCTCTCTAGAAATATCAGATTTTTGCTTCAAAAGTGACCATTTGCCTCAATATATTGAAATAGGGTCGGGTCAAAAATTAGAAAAAATGAAGCCCCGATGCAGATTTGTGGTCGCATATACGACCGCACAATGCTTCTACGATCCGCAAAATGGACCGCATAATGGCCCCTCGGAACTGGGCACCCCTGCCTCACTCTGTGACCGGTCTGTGGTTCGCAGACCTATTCTGCGGTCGCATAATGCACCGCAGAACTTTCTTCCGGATTTTTTTGTACTAGATCTGCAAGGGGTTATGTGGCCCGCAAAATGATTATGCGGCCAGATAATGGACCGCATAATGTTCCAAAAAGTTTGCCCTAATTGCTGCCTGGGTCTGCGGTAGATATGCGGTCCACAGATCAGTTCTGCGACCGCAGAAACTCCCTATATTTCCAAAAAATTTCTTTAACTCCCCAATGCACTGTTCAACCCAAAAAGTCTGAACCTCGGGTTCAACACATAATCCTACTTCGGCACCACGAAAACCCGGGTTTTAAGTAAAAGTTTACTGGTCCTTACAAAATGTTCTTAATTTGGATTTGATTATTATTCATGATTCTATCCCCGATTTTAATATTTGATTCGTGAATCTAAAGAAGCAATTTGGGGTTTTATCTACACTTTAAGATAGTGTATTTTGGGGATTTGAGTACCGATTTGGACTCGATTTTGGAAACATTGGACTCGGCAGGTTATGGGTCAACGAGTTTTGGTATTGGTTTCAGATTTCAGGCACATGTGTCCGGGTTGACTTTTGAGAATTTCCTTTAAAGATCAAAGCTTTATGGATTGGGATCATTTCTTATGGCATTGTCGACTTTCTTGGATGATGTTTGGCTTGGATTTGCGTGATTAAAGGGCTATATCAAGATTTTGACGTGATTCAAGGTTGAAGACTAGCCTGATGAGGTAAGTATCTTGCCTAAGCTTGATTTGAGGTTAATTCCCCATTGGCTATGATATTTGTTATATGCTGGGGGTGACGTATATGCGAGGTGACGAGCGTATATGTAGGCACCATGGTTATTCATGATCCAGTTAGAATCTTAGGCTATTATATGCCTTGATTTGCTATCATGCTTCTTAGATATCATTTTTTTCCATTTGTATGTCTATGTGAGTTATTATTCATGCTAGAAATCATGTCTAGACTAGCTGTTTATTTGTTGAGACATGATATGGTTATATTTGCTATGTTGAGCTACTTACCTTAGCTGTAATCATATTGTTTCGTCATGATAATATATCCGCTTGTTATACCTCTGTCTCTATGCACTTTGGATATGTTATCTCACATATTGTTGGTATACTTATATGTGACACGAGTTTGAGCTGAATTATAGTACGTTGGAACATTCCGTATGGTATATTGAATTATGTTTCTATGAGATGTTGGCATATAGAAAGTTGAGCGAATTGCTGATTGATCTTAGGCCATAGAGTCGTGTTGGAATTGATTCTAAGGTAATGCATACTCCATGCCCCATGATGGGATGAGTGGTATTGAAATTGAGGTAACGCGTGCACCAGGCTCCATATTGGGCTAGATGATACTGATCGTTGACTTTGATCTGATTAGTGCTTGGGCAAGGACCCGCCCCTTGAAAGTCAGGTATTAACTGTGGGCGCAAGCACATGGTCATATGTATGTGCTTGGGTGAGTGACTTATATCAGGCACCTATACAGTGCTGAGTGTATGTATGTGTGTGTGTGAGGGTACATGGGCTTTGAGCCAGGCACCGTGAACGTGCTTAGAGTATGATTGAGGGGTACTTTGTACCAGGAACTATAAATGTGCTGAGATTATGTATACTTGACATTTAAACTGTGATTCTTTGTTGATTTGAAATGTATAACTGACATGCAGTCATCGAGCTGTATTATCCCTCATGCTAATTAGTATTTGATTACTCTACTTGATGTTTAGAGCGTGTATCACAATTTTATCTTGTTAAATACATGTGGAAGCTGATGCCTAGACTGTTATATCTGGAAATCATATCTATTTATCTTCCTATTGTGATAAGCTGAGCCTGTTATTTTTGAGATGTTTTCTTTCATACGCTATTATTCTATTGTTATTGTATTTGTGGTAAGTGAGCATCGGACCTTGCCAATCTCTTCACTGCTTTAGCCCGAGGTTCTTTCTACTTAATGAGTACACGGGTTGGTTGTACTCATACTACAGTCTGCACTTCATGTGCAGATCCAGGTGTTGTTGATCGTGGTAGTTGCCCGTGAGCTGGATTCTGATTAGTTGGAGATCTTGAGGTAGTCCTATTGTTTAGTTTGTAGGCCTTAAAGTCCTCTTTCCTTATTTTCATGTTAACATTGTTTAGTCTTTTGAACAATACTATATTTGATTCATACATTGTGTTACTTATCATATAGAGCTCATGCACTCGATGACACCAGATCATGGGATGATTTTAGTCATGTTGTGACTATTGTCTTCAGTTAATTATCATTATTTTTTATGTTGAGAATATTTAATACTGCTATTTAAGTTTGTTTCTGCTTATTGATTTATGGCTTGCCTAGCAAGCAGTGTTAGGCACCGTCATGGCTCCGGTGGGAGTTTCGGTAGTGACAAGTTGGTATTAGAGCACTAGGTTGAATAGGTCTTATGAGTCATGAGCATGCCCTAGTAGAGTCCTGCGAATCAGTACTGAGATTTCTGTACTTATCTTTGAGAGGCTAAGGTTGTGTGGTAGTCTAACCTCCCATACAAGGCAAAAAAAACATCCCGCACCACGTCTGTAAGATGGTTTCTATTTTCTTGTCATCATGGGCACAACGTGTGAGGTAGTGCTAAGGAGGTGGTCCTTAGTGTGGATGCAGTGTTGCAACTTCCGGGTCGGACTTGCATTTCCAGTGTTGATGATTCGAGGGAGGTGATCTTTGAGGAGGCTCATAACTCTGGTATGATTCTATTCATTCAGATGCTATAGAGAGGTATCGTGATTCGAGGAAGCATTTTGGGCATGTATGATGCTGTTTGATTGTCAGCAGGCCGAGAAATAGCATCAGAGACTGAGTGGTTACTTCGAAAGATGGTTATTAAGTGAGAGCGTATCATTGTGATCTTGTGCTAGGATTGCCACGGATTTCGAGGATGTTTGATACTAATGGTGTTATTATGAACCATTTAGGGCATTTCATATTGGTGGAGGCTTCTTACATTTTGAGAATTCGAAGTTGACAAGAAGGGGTTTGCTTGGGCTACTACGGGATTGTAAATGTTTGTTTATCATCTTCGTGTGCATACCGTCTTAAGTTGGGATGTGTTGAAAGGTCTTCTAGTTGTTCATTGGTGGATAAAATTAAATTTTTGTAGCTTGTGGATGAATATGGACTCCGGAGGATGTCATTGATTACATAACATTATACCATGGCAGGTCATAGAAAGGTGTTAATATGAGGTCATACATGTGGGCTATCTCATGTGAGGAAGGTTGGGGGGTTGCCTGATTTATTATGAGGTATCTGTGAAGAGTTTTACCTTCTACCCGGTGGGGTGCATGTGCTACGAAATAGGTTCAGATCATTTTGTGGAAGATGGCATGACTGACACGAGTTGAGTGTGCATTTGCATTGATGATTTGGGATGCGTTATGGTTAGTGTGACATGAGCTTATGATGAATTCATCTGTGTAACAGTGTGAGATAATAGAAAATAAAGAGGAGCAGCCATCATGGGTTCTTGGTTCATGTGATTATGGCATAGATCCAAGTTGAGGAGTCTACCATCGACGATTAGGTCACCTAGTCTTGTGTTATTATAGATTATGGACCAAGAAACATTTGTGGGTTAGATATAATTCTAGGAGAATGACTTAGAGGAAGATTAGAGCAAGGAATTTTTTGGACGTGTGTTATATTTCACGTTAATTATATATATAGATTGTGGAAGGACTTAGGTTCGATATTCCTCCGTGGAGGTAGTGTGCAAATGAAAGATTCGCTCAATTATTTCATTTTGGTGTATTCATGTGCTAACGGGGTACTAATCATTGGACACGATTGGTCACGTGTTCGGGACTAGGATGGAGTGTGACTTTTGGGAAGGCTCTAATGGATTCAAGATTCAACATGTGGTATCTAAGGATGTCCGAATTTGTGTGTGACCAAAGAATCGAGATTTGTGCAGGTTGTGGAGGAGACTTGGAGCATTTCTAAATAGTTATCGATTCTGCAAAGCAGTGTTTGATACATGAAAGGAACAACTTCAGGTTCAGAGAAGGCATCTTCAGAGTAGGTATTTCGGTTTGAGGTATTATTGGATGTATAAGAGGGAACACAATGGCTTACGTTTCTTGGGACGACGAGATTTCACATTGGGATCACCTGGGATGAATTTTGATTGAGGTCCATGGTATACTTGGAAAGAGTAGCGTTGCTGTGAAGGCGTGTCATGAGTAATCTAGAGGAGTTGGGGTCCATTTACCAGTGATTTGGTTCAACGTGATAATAGAAACGATCGATCCCTTTAGTATTATAGGGTTTTACAGGTGTCTTTGTGGTAATACTGTTGAGTTTGGTAGTATGTGTGACTTGAGTGATTTAGAGGTATTCGGTTTGGCTGGCTTGATTATATGCATATGGATTTCAAAGTTTTTGCGATGATTTCGACCACAACTTGTGGTTGGTGTCTTCTATAAGCATGGAAATTTTGTTGTGTTTTGTGCTTTTTTCCTGAATTGATCTTATTGGAAGGTTTCTGGTTGATGAAGTATGTATCCTATTTGTGACTCAGAGTTGATTATGGGGTTCTCGTAATTTCGCATATTATCATGATTGGTGCGGTGAGCTATGTGGAATTGGGATTTGCATGGACAAGGTTGAAATTTAGTTTTGAAAGGAGTATTGTGAGTTCTATACAACATGGGAAATATCTGATGCTAAGAGAATGCTAGCACTATTTTCCGTATCGCCTGGAAAGGCTGTGTTTTGTGGAAGGTGCATTGTATATTTATTACAGAAGCTTGACTAGTACTACAGAGATCACATGGTGGGTAATCAGTGATGTTCAGGATTTGCTGCTTCCTGCGGAAGGTTATGAGAGTATCTCCCATGGGATGATTGTGTCTACATGAAGAGTGAGTCATTTAAGAGAAAGAGTTAGAGATCAGGTATGGAGATTCTGGTACTCTCGCGGTTTAGATATTATATCTCTAAGAGGCGGACTATACCTTTGGTTGCAGACTATGGAAGTGTATTCAAGATTTGACAGCTAATTATATGTGTCATGTTTAGAGTCACCATGGACTTTTGGATGGCTATAGATGTATCTTAGAATGACCTACATCGGGTTGGAGGCCCATTGGTTGGCCTAATGAGAATGTGTATTCTATATTGGATTGGATTAGCTCATCCAGCGCATCAATTTCTATAGGTGTGTCATCAGGCAGAATAAATAGTATTACTACCTTGGTCTGTTTCATGTGTTACTTGGGTATGCTATGATGGGTTGTGAGACTACTAGGTATTCACACGCATGTTGTGGTTCTGTACAGGCCTTGTGCCAATATTTAAGCGAGATGGATCTTGAGATGTTGATTTGCTTATTGCACCTTGGCTGTGCTTGGCCTTTTTTGCAGCGCATTATGCTATCCGTCTCTCCATGGTTATGTTTATGTGCTATACATATTTTTTGTGGTTACACATGTGTTTAGTGAGTATGAGCATTATGGCTCGGTGGGTATTCCCATGTGGATGGAGTTGCATGCCACAACAGTGTTATGTGTGGATTGAGTTACATGCCGCAATGAGGTTATGTGTGATATGATTCCTTGTGATTGCTTTACGTGTTTTGTTTCTCCCATGTGGGATGGATTCATAACATTATGCTCTTATGGTGGTAGTATCCATTAAAGCTTGGTGAATGGTTTCCTTTTTGGTTCTCTTTCCATTATTTATCATGTTTGAGTGGTTGCTTGTTGGCACATGAGTCACGTCATATAGGGTTCATGGTAGTATTTGATGTGGCATGTTAGTTCGAGCAGCTTGTACTGGGTGAGATGAGGTTATTGGACCTGGAATCAGTGCTATCAGATTTATATAATGTATGTTGGAAAAACATAACCAGCTCGGAGTTTGGCAATGGTTTTTGTTGAGCGGGAGGACTCCATGACTTAGTGATTTGACGGGTGGTTATGAGTTTTATATGGGTTTTTCATCATTTGCAGTATTGCGAGGGTTAGAACAAGGTTTTATGTGCCATAAGGTATATTACCGATACTAGGTTTGGTAATGAGCATCTATTGCAGTCGAATATATTACTATAGGTGCATGAGTTATGCGATACATCATGTAATTACACCTTGGGAGTACATTTGTTCTTTGATACAACTTGTGGAGATTGATACAATGTATATATATAAGAATCAAATCTTAGAGGGAGCTCCGGAAGTTAGAATTTGGTTGTAAGGATTGCCAGCTAAGGTTGGAGGAAGAATTTTTAGTCAGGATTGTGTTAGTAGGATCATGTGGATTTAGGTGATGGGAAATCACCCATGGGTATGGATATGATCAGTTATACAGTATTTTGGCAACTTTGGAATGACTCTTGGCACGTTCGAGAATGAAAGTATGTTTAAGTGGGGGAGAATGTAACGACTCGACTAGTCATTTTGAGATTTAGCACTTCGTTCAATGGCTTGAGACGTGAGTATCATCATATGATGTATGGAGACTTGCGTATATGTTCGCGGGGTTCGGGATTGATTCGATAGAATGATTCACAATTTAGAAACTTTAAGTAGGAAGAGTTTACCAAGGTTTGACTTTTGAATAAACGACCTCGGAATTGGGATTTGGTTATTTCAACTGGTTCGTATGATGATTTTTGACTTGGGTGTATGTTCGGATTTTAATTTGAATGCTCCTAGATTGTTTTTGCTCTATTTGGCAAACATTGACAATTTAAAGAATTGGAGAGTTCAAAAGTTTGACCGTGAGTTGACTTTGAGGCCATCGAGGTCGGATTATTGTTCCGGGAATTTGAATAGGTCTATTTCGTCATTTGGGATTTGTGTGCAAAGTTTTGGTGAAATCTGGATTGGTTCGGCGTGAATCAGACGCTTGGTTTGAAGTTGGAAGTTTGGAACTTAAGAGATTGATCTTGATCATCGATTCTTGGTTTTGATATTATTAACGGTGTTTTGAGCATTTGAATAGGTTTGGATGATGTGTTCAGACTTGTTGGTATGATTGGACGGGGTCCCGTGGGGCTCAGAAGTATTTCAAGTTGATTTCGGACCATTTGAGTGCATGTTGGCATTGCTGGTTTGTGGAAAGAATCCGGTGCATTGCACATGCGACCTGGAGCAGTGCACCTGCGGAGCCACATATGCAAGTCTTTTTGCGTAGAAGGGAGAGTAGGCAGTGGTCCAAGCGGATCGCATCTGCACTAGAGTTGTGCAGGTGCGGGGCTGCTTATGCGAGTGTTCTTGCGTAGAAGCGCTTCCGCAGATGCAGAATTTTGTCGCAGAAGCTGGCAGGCGGCAGGTTAAGTGAATCTCTTATCTATGAATGTTTTTCCGCAAATGTGACATTGTAGATGCAACATTTATTGGTTATTGCTACATCAATGAAGACCAAAAGAAAGGAAGAGTAAATTATCTTTCACAAGGACTTTCAAATACTCTATTAAATGATGAAGAAAGCAAATGATGAGTGGGATGAAAGAAAGAAGAGAAAACATGAGGATATTAGAGCATCTTCAAACTATCTTTCATATAATGAGGGGGTTTTGAATCCCAAAGCATACAAAAAGAAGGGGCAAAGAGATACACCAAGTAGATGTAGAACATCAAATATGTGGGTGCTAATGATACTTTAAATAGCATATTTTACCGAGAAAATCAAGGGAGTGGATCGTCATCAATTGGATTCTCTTCAATTCCAAACAAAAGTGAAGGTGAGAGAAAAAAATAAAGAGAGAAGTAAGGGTGAGAAACTTGACAACTCAAGAGAGGAAAAAGGAGAGGAAGTGATGAGTGAAGAGACACTGAGTGAAGAAACAGAGTTGTCAAGAAGTAGAAATGAGAGGACAGAATTGAATGAAGTGAGTTTGAGAGATAAAATGGAGAGTGAACAAGTACATTTGAGCGATGAGGAAAAAGAAGAGATGAAAATAATAGAATGCCTAAGAGAGGAAGATTATTGTTCAAGCTACCAACTAACTCATTCTTTTTCTAGTCTTTGTGCTTGAAATGTTCAGGTCATTAAAGAAGAAATCATTGAAAAGTTTGAGAAGCAAGTGCATGAAAAATCACGTTTTGATGAAGATTTAAATGGTGCAATGATCAATGATCCATGGAGGCAATTGCAAGTTGAAGACAAGTGTGAGCTTGATGATCTCATGTGGTATGACCTTGTTCATGATCTATTTTTACATGCAAATGAAGCTGAACTTATACCTCAATTTGGTAAGGTTAAGAGTTTAAGTGGAGACATAACTCAAATTGAGAGTGAACATAGCCTTATTGATTATTCTTTTCAAGTGAACAATCTGCCACAATGCCATGAAAATATGGGACAAGGAAAGTTGAGTGAACAAATTAAGAAAAACTTGAGAGAGGATGAATCTTGTTCATATTCTAATTCACTAACTCTTTCTTGCTCTAGTGTTGTTTCTCCTTTCATGCAAAAAATTGAGGAATAATCTTGGAAAAATGGCGATGACACCTCATATAAAGATGCAAATCCTATTGTCCAAGGTTTTAAAGAGTACAACAACCCCTTAGTGGAAGAAATTGGGGAATACATTAAAGTGTTCTCTAATCTCTTTTGGTTTGAGAACAACAATGGAGAAGTTTTCAATAAAAATAATGAGACACATAAAGTTTTTGGTGCTATGAATGTTGAGGATATTGAGTTAAATACATAATATAGTAACCCAAGTGTGGAAAAGGATAAGTACTCACTGGTTGCTAACCTAATAATATCATTATCTTGGTTTGAAGATCCTTTTTTGCAGGTTCATCCCAAGCCACTTCTCAAGGTAGTAAATTTTGATCCATATAGTATATAATATGGTGGGGTTAAGTTGTTTAGAAAGAGAATGGTATTCATATTCTTTTGACATTGCTAAAGATCCTCTAATGTTTAGAGAGCTTACGAATTGCGTTTTTTAGTGTTTGTATTGGTAATTATATTTTTCTCTTGGATGATGTTATGCTTAGGTGTTTGAAAGAGGTATTTGTGCGTAAAAGAATTAAGTGGGTTAAATAGTTGCATGGTCACTACTCCGTGTTATTATTAACAAGTGCTTGTTGTATTTTCCTACTTATTGTGATTACCATGATGGTCGTAGGTCAATGCCAAGATTTGGGGTCGAATCTTCTTTAAGAGGGGGAGAAAGATAGCATCCATGAAAGCTCAACTCCATTGGAGGTGCAAATACTATAAATGTCAAGATTCGAGGATGAATCTTATTTAAAAAGGGGAAAATAATAGCAAACATGGAAGCTCAACGTTATTAAACAAGGATGAAGTTTAAGAAGTTCCAAGAAGGCCCATGAAAAGATCTCAAACAAAGAAATTTCAAGACAAGCTCAATGAGCTTCACTAAGGAATTAAAAAGTGTCTTATGGTGGGAGAAGAGCTCCAACCCAAATAAGATATTTTAGGCAGGTCTTACAACTATTCGGAGGCCTAAATTGACGTCTAAAGGGAGGTGGAATGGTGTCCAAATCAGCCCCAACAAGGAGAACCTTCAGTAGCCCAAAGTAGTGTTAATTTAGCCTAGTTTCTAGAATCTTTCATTAATACTTCCTTATTTCAATATTGACTATATTGAATAAAGTGTGGATAGTCTTTAATTCTAACTACATTGAATAAAGTGTGTGTAGTCTTCAATATTGACTAAATTGAACAAAGTGTTGGTAGTCTTCAATGTTGACTAGATTGAACAAAATGATGGTAGTCCTTTATGCACCTAGGGATTTACTAGCTTATTTAATTTAGTTTGACCACCCCATTGATAATTTCAAGAGGATGGCAACCTCTTCTAGGATTCTATATAAAGGGGTACTTTTCTCTTTATTTGTAATTAAGATTGAAGATCAATGTTGATATTAGTCGCTTTTGGCTTTGTAGAGACCTTGTAGGGTTCTCTTTTGGATTTGCTCTTTTTTTCTACCTTAAACCACAACTTGGATTTCTATAACTTTAAGATTCCTTGTTTGAGTTCCCTCATCCTCCTCCTCCTTCTCCTCTTTCTTCTGCTTCTTCTCCTTCTTATCCTTCTTCTTTCTCTTCTTCTTCTTCTTCTTCTTCTTCTTCTTCTTCTTCTTCTTCTTCCTCCTCCTCCTCCTCTTCCTCTTCATCTTTTTCCTCTTTCTCTTTCTCTTCTTCCTCTTCTTATTTCTCTTCCCCCTCTTCCTCTTCCTCTTCTTCTTCCTATTCTTCTTCTTCTTCTTCTTCCTCTTCTTCTTCTTCTATAATTGATTCTCTATCCCTTCTACTATTAAACATGGTTTCAAGTTTCAACCAATTGAGTTTGTGTACTTCTCTTCTAGAATCAAACATTCCCCCTTTCAATATTCTAGTTTAAAGTCTTCCTCTATCCGTGTTGTTATCATTGATTATCATCTCGGTGCGTTGTATAGTCTTAAGATGTGGGCATGCTGGTGGATCTTTTAGTTGTTCATTTGCGAAATGAAGTGGATTCTTATATCTTGTTGATGAGTGTAGATTCGGGAAGATTAATTAATTGATTCGTGGTTGTGACTATAGTAGGGTCATATGAAGATGTCAATATGAGGTTAAGCGGTGGGTTATCTCCTACGAGAAGGTCTGAGGTTGTATGGTTCTTATGAGGTTTCTATGAAGAGTTTCCCTTCTAATTTATAGAATGAATGTGCTACCATTTAAGTTCAGATCGCTTGACGAAGTTGTCACGACCACCATAAGGATGAATGAACATGTTCAAATGATTTGGAATATGTGTGACTGGTTCTATACGAGCTTACGAGAAATTCAGTTGAATAACAGTGCGTGACTATGGGAGTTACAAAGGAAGAGTATTTTGGAGAGTGTGTGCAAGGAGAAATGATTTACTTGGTTGCTTATGGATGAGGTTGCATCTTAAAGTATTTATGTGCTGATGGAGCACAAGTCGCTCAGTACGTGTTGGCATCGAAGTTAGAGCAGATTGGATGACTCTCTAGAAGGTCTTAATGAGTTCAAGATTCATATGTGGTATCTAAGAATTTCCTGATTTGTGTGTGGCTAAGATTTGAGATTTTCATTGGATGGTGGCGAGACTTGTAGTATTTCTATATCATTATTGATTCTACATTACAGTATAAGAGAAATGAAATGAGCAGCTTCAGATTAATTGAAGGTATCTTTAGGCGAGCATTCCGATTTGAGGTACTATTGGCATAAGAGGGAATAAAATGGTTTACGAGTCTTAGGATGATGTGGTTTCATGTTGGGATCACTTGGGATGAGTTTTGATTGAGGTCCACAGTGTACTAAAAAAGAGAATTGTTATCTCGAAGGCAAGTCAAGAGGAATTTGAAGAAGTTGAGTTAGCTTAGCAGTGGTTTGGATCAGCATAGTAAAAGAAATGATCGATTCCTTTGGTATCGTATTGTTTTACAAATGTTTTGTGGCAATACTTTTGGGTTTGACAGTCTGCCTGACTTTGTTGATTTGGAGGGATTCATTTTGGATGGCATAACTATGTGCAAATGGGTTTCAAAGAGCTCACGATGGTCTTGACCATGACTTGAGACCAATGTCTTCTACGAGTATGGAAGGTTTGTAGCGTGGATATTCTTTTGGATTGAATAAAGTGGAATTTTCCTGGTTGATGGAGTGTTTATCCTACTTATGATTTAGAGTTGATATCAGAGTTCTTGTATTTTCACACAATAGCATTATGGATGCGTTAAGCTGTGTGGGATTGGGGTTGGGATTGAATGATCAAGGTTACGGTTAAGTTTCGAATGGAAGGTCATGAGTTCTAGACAACATGGGAGATTTCAGATGTTTAAGAGGAGTTTAGCACTATCTTGTAGCACCTGAGAATGATGTATGTTGTAGAAGACATATTGTGTATTGAGTTGCAGATACTTGACTAGTACTATTGAAATCGCATGGTTGGTAACCGTTGACTTTTAGGTTTTCTACACGACGTGGAAGATTTATGAGAGTATTTCTCATGAGGTGATTGTGTATGCATGATCCGACAATTATTTAGATGGAACAATTTGAGATCAAATTTGGAGATTCTTGTATTTATGAGATTTAAAGATTGGATCTTCTTAGAGGCAGACTATGCCTTTGGTTGCGGATTGTGATGGTGTGTTAAGGGTTGGACAACTGATTGTATGTGTTATGGATAGCTCACTATGGACCGTTGGGAGTCTATGCCCCTAATCAGAATGGTTTGAATCGATTTGAGGGCATATTGATAGGCCTAATGGGTATGTGTATTCTGCACTGGATTGAATTTGTTTACTCAGCACAACAATTGCTAGGGGTGTGCCATCGGTTAGACTTGATCTCATTTATACCCTATTTTGTTTCCTGTGTTACTCTCTTATGCTATGATGGGTTGTGAGACTAGTTGACTAATCACACATATGATACGGTCTTGTTTATACCTTGTTGTGATATTTGAGCAAGATGGATCTTGAGATGTTGAATTGCTTACTGCACCTTAGTTGTGCTTTGGTTGTTTGTGGTATATTGTGCTATCCGTCTCTCCATGGTTATGGTCATGCGCTTTGCGTGCTTGTTGTTGATACACATGTGTTTGTTGATTGTGAGAATTATGGCTCTTTGGGTATTCCATGTAGATTGATATGGTTTAGATTGGGTTATGCTCCACATCGGAGTTATGATTAGATACGATTCCTTGTGCTTATTGTGTGAGTCTTGTTTCTCCCTTGTGGGATAGATTCATAGCATTCTGCTTTTGTGGTTGTATCTGTTGAACTTGTTGGACAGTTCTCTTATTTGGTTCTCTTTCCATTATTGGTTACATTTGAGTTGTTGCTTGTTTAGTACATGGAATGCGTCATATGTGGTTCTAGGTGTCATTTGGGGTGGCATGTCAGTCGAGCAGCTTGTACTGGGTGAGACGAGGTTGTACTCATACTATACTTCTGTAGTTTGCATTCAGATCTTGCAGCTAAGTTTCTTTGGATGACGAAGGCTAGCATTGAAGTTGTACATTTAGATTCAAGCTACCACTTATTCCTAGTAGTTTAGGACTTATAATTCTGTTTATGTAAATTTCAAACATATGTTGTACTGATTCTTCGTACCAGAGTTGTATTCTTAATCTTAGTTACTTATGACTTGTACTACCAATGCTTGGGATATTTTTATTAAATTCATTTATCTCATTCATTGATTGTTGATTATCTTTCATTCGAGTTGTGTTATTTATTGTTTATCTTACCCAATGGGTTGGGTTATATGCCATCACAACTTGGTAAAATATCGGGTCATGACAATTAGTTCCTTTAATCCATATGTTATATTTTTATATTTGTCTTGTCACACAATCATGAGGATAATATGAAATATATGCTTGACTTGGTCATATGGCCCTATGAATATGCAAATGCTAGCAAAACAATTTGTTGGCTAACTTTGAACATGTGGATAAGTCTATTTGTGAATATAATCTACCCGAAAAAAGCTAATAAAAATTATTTGATAACAACACTAGGACTGAATTTCCAATGCAATTGATTCATTCGAATGTCTGTCGTTCTATGAATGTGAAAGTAAGGCACTAAGCTTTTAAATTAATAAAATTACTCATTTTGGTTATGTCTATTTGATGACACATAAATTTGAAGAAAATGAGTTGTTTTAAGAAATATATGAACATGATTAAAAATTAATTAGACGAATCAATAAACATATTGAGAACCAATCGAGGACATGAATACGTCTTATCCCTATTAAACGAGTTTTTTGTGATGGAAAAGGAATTGATCTTAAGTTGACCATTGCTAATACTTTACAATAAAATGGTATTATAGGGAGAAGATAGAATGCTCTGCGAAATGGTCATATCGATGATATCTCAAGAAAAGTTGCTAATTTCCTATTGTAGAGATGCATTATTGATTGATGCATATGTTCATAACCATGAGCCAACATAATCAGTTGCGGTTACACTATATGAGTTATATACTTATTGAAAATGCAGCCTAAAGTGTTTTGAGACTTTGGGCTGTGCGGCATATATGGACGCTTATCTCATAAAAAATTGGACCAGAAAGGAAGCAAGGGTGTCAACATGAAATACTCTAAAACTGAAAAGGTTATGTGTTCATGGCCTGCCAGATAGTGGGAGCGTAACTACATTCGAATAAAAAGATGTCATATTCTTATAGAATGAATTTTCTAAGAAGGGCAAAATAAGTTAAGACTTATTTCCTTATGAAATTAAGAACATTATCAAATAAGATTGCTTCATTCGAGTGGGGGTCTTTTAATTGATGATGAAATAGTTTCTCATTAAGATCCACCTTCATCACCGGATGAGAATGAAAGTGATTCTACTCTAAGTGGGAACAATCATAAATCTTTTTTTTTGTTCCTAATGGGAGTGAGATGAATAATTCTGGTCCGAATAGGAGCAAAATTAATCCAAACGGGAACAATAAGAGATTACATGAATATCTACTAAAATGTAGTGCTCTTAAACATGAAAATGATAAATTTAAGAAGGCTCCTTCATGCCCTTCAAAGGACAAATAAATAAATGCAATAGAAGAATAAATGGAATCTAAAAGAATAAACCAAGTTTAGGAACTAGTTGATCATCTAAAAGAACACAAAACTATTGAAAACAAATGTGCTCTTAAAGTTAAGCACATGGCTTGTGGAACAATTGAGCAATAAAAGACTCAACTTGATGCTAAGGGGTATACGATACATGAAGTGAATAACTATAACGAGACATTATCACATGTTATGTGGAATTACCTCTATTTTTCTAAATCTAGCTATTGTTGTTGGCTTGGATTTAAAATTGTATCAAACAAATGTAAAGACTGCCTTTCTCAATGGCGAACTAAGTGAAGAATTTTGTGGAACAACTTAAAGGTTTCATCCAAAAGGCCAAAAACATACGGGTTGTAGACCTTTATAGTCTTGTTATGGCTTTAAATAATCTTCAAAGTAGTGGTATATATGTATTCTTAGTGTGGTCACTTCTAATAGATCTACGATAATTCATAAGGGATCATTGTTTTTATACTAAAACAAATCGAGAAAAACTTCATAGTTATATTATTATATGTTGATGGCATATTGATAGCTGAAAAATAATTTGGAGTATACAAATAAGGTAAAAATCTTATTAGTATATCACTTGGAGATTATAACGACTTAACCGACCATTTTATATATTTAAGCCTTGTTCCCCTATTTGATGCTTCTCGTATGTCTATTTGTTATTTTGTGACTTGCAAGATTGGTTAGTTTGGCTTCGTGAAGGTTTGAGAATGATTGGAGTCACTTCGTCTTATTTTGGAAGCTTAAGTTGTTAAGAGTTGACTAAGGTTTGACTTTTGAGTAGACGGTCTCAGATTGATGATTTGATGATTCTAATAGGTTTGTATGGTGATTTTGGAAAGCATATGTTCAGATTTGGATTTCGGGGTTCTAAGAGAATTTTGGTTCTATTTACTGAAAGTTGGCAATTGAAAGGTTTGGAGAATTCATAGATTTGACCGGGAGTTGACTTTGGGGTTATCGAGTTCAAATTGGTGCTTCGGGACTTTGGATAAGTTTATTTTGTTGATTGGAACTTGTGTGCGAAGTTTGGTGGAATCCAAAATGTTTAGGCATGGTTCGTACATGTTTGTGGAAGTTAGAAGATTTGGAACTTAAAAGATTGGTCGTGATCATTGATTCTTGGTTAATTGCGGTGTTTTGAACTTTTGGATAGGTTTGGATAAGGTATTAGGACTTTTTTGTATGGTTGGATGGGATCCCAAGAGGAATCGAGTGTGTTTCGGATTGTTTTTCTAACCATCTGATAATGGTTTGACAGTTCTGGTTTTGGTGTATCGCAGCTACAGAAGTTTGGGCACATTCACGAGGTCGCAGGTGAGACTGGTATGTCGCATCTGCAGAGTTGAGGTGATCCGAGAGTTTTTGCTTCGGTGAAGTGGTGGCCGCAGGTGCAAAGGTGTACCTGCGGAGATGGGACGCGCCTGCGAAGATTGGCAGGCCTGGAAGAGGTGCGCACTTGTGGTAGGATTGGCCCCACCTGCAGAGTCACTGATGCCACATATGGACCGAAGATGCCGAAGGTTGGCAGCTTTTGTGAGGTTTGCAGATGCGCCTGGTACGTAGAAGCGGTGTCGCAAATGCGACCCTTTTGTCCGCAGATATGGAACTACTAGCAGACTCTTTATTTTCGAGGGTTTAGCTTATTTTTTATAATTTTGAGATATATAGCACGGTAAGAGGTGACTTTTGAGGAGATTTTCATAACTACTTTGTGGGTATGTAATTTTCACTTGGATTTGACTATATATCTTGAATTCCCATGAATTTATACACTATAATCATGAGATTTTGGAGGAAAATTAGGATTTTTGTCTAGAACTTAAGAGAATGAATTTTGTGGATTTGAAATTCGATACGGACATGGTTTTGGAATCTAATCACATATTGGACTCGCAGGGTTGTGGTTAGTTGGGATCTACCCCTTGACTCGGGTTTTGTCCATGTGGGCTTGAGTTGACTTTTGTTGACTTTTTTTGAATTGAATAAAGATTAAAGCTTTATTGTTTGGAATTGATTCTTATGGCTTTGTTTGGCGTTATTGAGTTGTTAGCTAAATTCGAGCCGGTTGGAGGTGATTGCTAAGGGAAAGACGTTCTTAGAGTATTGATCTTGCTTGTTTGAGGTAAGTATCTTGCCTAATCTTATCGTAGGGGAATACCCCTTAGGATGTGACTATATTTGGCTAATTGGAATGTGTGAAAAGCGACGTATATACGAGGTGACAAGCGTATATGCCGGTGCTATGTATGATTTCGACCGAATTAGGCTTAGGCTTCTATTATGCCTTGTTTTGACTACATACTTCCTTTGATTCTTGTTTTGATTAATTGTGTGACTACGTGAACTCCTTGAATCATGTGAGAGACCATGTATAGGCTTGATATCCTAGTTGATCATGATACTTGTTATTGTATGGCGCGCCCGCCCAATCGAAGTTATAGTTGTACACTTCGCACATGCATACACTTTAGCATGCTATTTGTTACATTCCATGAGTATGTGATTTGATATCTATTGTTTGTATATATGTATTCTTGTATATGTTTTATATGAATGGACTGGTTTGACAGTACATGAGTTGTCCATGCTGTGGTTATGATTATTACGTGAGTTTTCTGTGCTGTTGTTATGATTATGGCATGCAAGTTATCTATGTAGCGTGTGGATAAGGATCTATCCCCACAGGGTCGCCCTCTAGTGTTTCTCTCTTGATGACATACACGAAGATTGTGGAAACAGATCAGTGTTTGGGTGTTTTCATATCTTCTCTATATGCTGTTTACTTGGTAGATTTTAACACGGTACATATCTTCTCTATATGTTGCATTGTATATCTTGAGTTGTTATACATGTATATCTTCTCTATATGCTGAATATTTAGCTATTACAATGCTTGTGTATGTCCCCTCTATGTGCACCATTGGCCTTACCTATACACTATGCCTAGACTTCGATACTATTGCTTTGTATACATATATTCATGAACCGTACAAGTTTGATTAGTGAGTATCATTGGCCTCTCTAGCCACTACCTCATCGGGGTTAGTCGTGATACTTAATGAGTACATGAGTTCGGTTGTACTCATACTACAATTTGCACTTAATTATGCAGATCCAAGAGTTAGACCTAGCTGAGCATTGGGATTTGTAGTTGTTGCTGCGGAGACTCGAGGTAGAGCTGCACCCTGATCGTAGTCCCTGGCGTCTCCTTCTATCATTTCATTACTGTTATTGATTTAGAAAGTGTATTGTATTGTCAAACTTGTATTCATATGTTAGAGCTCATGACTTAGTGTTACCAGATTTTGAGGATTTATGTATTGACTATGTTTCTATCTATGGTTATTTGACTTTTAGACTTACTTATTCTATTATTATTTATTTTATTTTGTTGTTGTTTTATGATTGGCTTGCCTAGAAAGTGGTTTAGGTGCCATCACAACTGGTGGTGATTTTGGGTTATGACAGCTTGGTATCAGAACCCTAGATTGCGTAGGTCTCATGAGCAAACATAGTAGAGTCTTCCGGATTGGTATAGAAACGTCTGTACCTATCTTCGAGAGGCTACATGACTGTTTGGAACTTTTCCCTTTCTTTCACTTTATATCATGCGAATTTTCTTATCTCGAAGTATGAATCTTTGCTCTTTTATTATATCACATATGGTGAGGACACATTCTTCTAGAGTAGCTGAGCTTGCACCCGTACCCCAGGCCATCACCGTGAGAGGCCGAGGCTGTGGCAAAGGCCAAGGTTGGGCATGCACTGTAGTTAGGGACCCTACTAGAGCAGCCACTATAGAGCCACTAGTAGCTCCTATTGAGGAGAATGTTCTTGATCATGTTGAGCCGGTGGGAACAGCCTAGGCACCCGAGGGACCTATTGCTACACCTACACTTCAGAGACTTTGGCTCATATCATGAGCGTGTATGAGAGCTTGACGTAGGCGGGTATGTTTCCAGTTGCACCAATAACCTCAAAGGCTATAGGAGGAGCCTAGAACCCTGACGAACGCCCACCAGAGCAGTTGACTCGTGGTTATCAGACATCAGGAGTTCGGTCGGTGTAGCAGCCTCTGTAGTTCTGCCCGAGATTAGGCCAGCCTTGACTTTTGAGGAGCAGAAGTGGATTGAGAGATTTCAGAGACTTCATTCTCCCCAGTTCATAAAGTGCCTATTGAGGACGCAAGCGTTTCCTTAATCAGTGTCATCAGATTCTACACACTTTAGGTAAAGTGGACTCAAATGGGGTTGACCTTACTACCTTTCGGTTGTTAGGGTCAGCATACAGATGGTGGCAGACTTATGAGTTGAGTAGACCAGATGGTACAACACCACTCACATGGTCTCAGTTCTCAGATCTCTTCTTGGAGAAGTTTATTCCACATACTCGCAGGGATGAGCTATATAGTGAGCTTGAGCATCTATGCCAGGAGGGAATGATCGTAACTCAGTATGAGATGAGGTTCACGGATCTGGCATGGTATGCTATGTTCTTGGTCCCTACTAAGAGAGAGAGAGAGAGGGTTAGGCGGTTAATTGAGGGCCTAAACTTTGGTATCTGGTATGGTATGGCCCGAGAGGTTGATAATACTACTTTTCATCAGGTTGTGGAGATTGCTAGGCGCTTAGAGCATATGCACAAGCAGGAGAGAGAGGAACGGGACACCAAGAGGACCCGCAATTCAGGTGGTTTTAGTAGTGACTCATCTTGAGGATAGGGGCATCACAATAGAGGCCATTCTTTCAGGCATGTTCTGTCAGCTCATTAGTTTCCTCGTGGTTCTTAGGTCAGCCATGGTTCATACAGTGCTCACCCAAGCTAGTCATTTTCTAGTGTTTTCCATCATAGACTTCATAAAGTGCTCAGTCTATTCATGGTTCTTGGGGCGGTTATTCTGGTTCTCAGAGGCAGTCACAAAGCCAACAACCTCGCTAGAGGAGGGGTCGCTTTGAGTGTGGAGACTTGAGTCATAAAAAGAGGGATTGTCCCAGGCTCCCGAGTAGTGTACCACGTTAGGATACCTAGTCTATGATTCCGGCGCCAGCAGCTACACCACCCACACAGACACCTAGGGGTGAATCTCATTCTGTTGGTCGTCCCAGAGGGGGAGGTTAGTCATGTGGAGGACATGACCGTTGTTATGCATTCCCGAGCAGGCAAATTGTGGTTGCTTTAGATGTTATGATCACATGTATTGTTTCAGTATGCCATAGAGATGCTTCAGTATTGCTTGACCCTAGTTCCACGTATTCTTATGTGTTATCATATTTTGCTTCTTGTCTTGTTATGCCATGTGATTCTCTTGATATTCCTATTTATTTGTCCACACCAGTGCTAGATTATATTATTGTGGATTGAGTCTATCGATCTTGTGTGGTCGCTATTTGTGGTTATGAGATGAGGGTGGACATGTTGTTATTGGATATGGTGGATTTTGAGGTAATCTTGGGTATGGATTGGTTATCTCCACATCATGCTATTCTGGATTGTCACGCTAAGACCGTGATGTTTTCCATATCGGGCATACCGAGGTTGAAATGGAGGGGTTATTTGGTTCACATTCCTAGTAGAGTTATTTCTTTTTTGAAGGCTCAATGGATGGTTGAGAATGGGTATTTGACGTATCTGTCTTTTGTGAGTGATGTTACTGCTGATACTCCTACTGTTGATTCAGTCCCAGTAGTGAGGGAGTTTCCAGATGTGTTCCCTATACACCTATTGGGCATGCCACCCAATAGGGATATTTATTTTGGTATTGATTTGGTGCTAGGCACTCAACCCATATCTATTCCATCATATTGTATGGGTCGTGCTGAGTTGAAGGAGTAGTTGTAAGAGTTGTTGGATAAGAGGTTCATTAGAAAGAGTGTTTTTCCATGGGGTGCACTGGCATTATTTGTGAAGAAGAAGGATGGTTCGATGAGGATGTGTATTGATTACGGTAGTTGAACAAAGTTACATTAAGAACATGTATCCTTTACCTCGCATTGATGATATGTTAGATCATCTTAAGGGTGATAGGGTGTTCTCGAAGATTGACTTAAGATCGGGGTATTGTCAGTTAAAGATTAGGGCTTCAGACATTCCTAAGAAGATTTTCAGGACCCGTTATGGGCATTATGCGTGCTTGGTGATGTCTTTTGCCTTGACTAATGCCCTAGTAGCTTTCATGCATTTGATGAATAGTGAGTTCCAACCTTATTTCAATTCATTTGTTATTGTGTTCATTGATGATATCTTGGTTTATTCTCGTAGTAGGGGGGAGCACGAGTAGCATTGGAGGATTGTGATTCAAATTTTGAGGGAGAAGAAGTTGTATGCTAAGTTCTCCAAGTGTGAGTTCTGGTTGGATTCAGTTGGATTCTTGGGCCACGTGGTGTCTAGTGATGGGATCAAGGTCAATCCTGTCATGCCCCGACCTTAAGCAGGGCAACTGGCGCTCAACTGA
Source organism: Nicotiana otophora (assembly GCA_000715115.1). NCBI lineage: Eukaryota > Viridiplantae > Streptophyta > Magnoliopsida > Solanales > Solanaceae > Nicotiana > Nicotiana otophora. The sequence goes on from AWOL01S0038183.1 coordinate 27,241, forward strand.
GATATCCCAGTCAAGCAAGCCCACTCAATGCCTTCTACCCGACCTTACCCATGAATAAAGTGAAGATGACTATCATGAATTAGACAATAATAGGATGACATGTACAACACCAATTTGTCTACCATTAGTTAGTTCATTCAGAATTCTGAAAATACATTATACATTCGTAGTTTTAGAAGGGGAAACATGTGTTACAAGAACAATATTTCAAGTTTGACTTACACAAAATAAAATATAACCCACACTATGTCTACAGAGCCTCTAATTGATTTAAAACAAGCCCCCTGCTATACCTCAAAACACTATATGTAAGGAACAAAAGACACAAGACCCCTATATTAAGTGGGGCACACCATGTAACACCCCGAAAAATTTTAAAGTACTTAAATGTAAGGCCTGGTAAAATTTGCAAAGAAAATAATATTTCATGGTGCCGGACTAGGCTTATGTGTTTGAGGATTATAGACTCGGACTTTTTGGGTTGAACAATGAACTAGAAAGTAAAGGAAGATTTTTGGCAGAAAAGTGCATTTCTGCGGTCCATTATGCGACCGCAGAATCACTCCGCTGACCGCATAATGGCCGCAGAGTGACGCAGTTAATTGGGTCAGTTGGAAGCAATTATGCGGTCGACTATGCGACCGCATAACTGTTATGCGGTGCATTATGCGACCTCATAACAGTTATGCGGACCGCATAGTGACCGCATACACGGTCAGTTTTTTCGGCTATTTTGTAACCAACTATGCGACCGATATGCGGTCCGCATATCGGTTATGCGATCGCATATCTTGTTTCGGAGCTCCATTTTTGGATTTTTAAAACCCGACCCTATTTCGTTAAATACACTCTTTGGGTCATTTTTGAGCTATTATCTGATATGTTAGAGTGAGGGAGGGTGCCCTAGAGTGAGAAGGTGTTCTCCAATAATTGTTCTTCAATTCTTGCCCAAGTTTTAGAAGATTGAGAAGGGAAACTCACTAGGTCTTCATCCTAGAGGTAAGATTCTACACCCTAACCCTCAATTTCGAATTTTGTGTAGAAATGGATAATAAGAAAGATAATTTCTGGGCAAGAGGGTTGGTTATTTTACATGCATATGTTATCAAAGGGTGTAGAAAGATTGTTGAGCTAAAATGGTAAAGGTTGGGTTGTGGGATGATGGAATCCTCCATAAAAGGATCTTGAAACCTTAATGCATATATAGTGTTTGATAAAATGCTCAAATGAGCTAGAACCATGATCATCTTCCTAATTGTGGTTCAATTTGTTGTATTTCTAAAATAGATTGAAGTTGCTAAGAATTCCGGAACGTTTTAGAGTTTAAGGAAGCTTAATTGAGGTATGTTGGCTAAACTCTTCTTTAAGAGTTGGAATTCTCATTATCCTTGTAAGTTCCGACATGTTGTTTATAAATCGAGTATTCCGATAAGTTTTGTGATGAAGATATATGTTCAATTCGTGTTTCAAATGCTCTTATCATATTGCATTATAAATTGAGGATGTGTCCCAAACTATGGATTATGTATTCACATGTTATAATTTCTAGTCATAAGTTATGTGAAAGCTTTTATGCCAAATTGTGTAGAGATTATGATTGTGATACACCTCTACCCGCATACAATGGGGTGAGGCGGCATGACCGCTTTGTGTGGGGATTTTGGTATAGAGATTGTGATTGTAATACACATCCACCCGCATATATATTGGGGTGAGGCGGCATGACTGCTTTGTGTAGGAATTATGGTATTGTGGGACTGCACCTCCACCCGCTTACATTGGGGTGAGGCGGTATGACCGCTCTGTGTATAGTTTTGGTATTGGTGTGGCACCACCACCCGCATACATTGGGGTGAGGNATAAGTTATGTGAAAGCTTTTATGCCAAATTGTGTAGAGATTATGATTGTGATACACCTCTACCCGCATACAATGGGGTGAGGCGGCATGACCGCTTTGTGTGGGGATTTTGGTATAGAGATTGTGATTGTAATACACATCCACCCGCATATATATTGGGGTGAGGCGGCATGACTGCTTTGTGTAGGAATTATGGTATTGTGGGACTGCACCTCCACCCGCTTACATTGGGGTGAGGCGGTATGACCGCTCTGTGTATAGTTTTGGTATTGTTGTGGCACCACCACCCGCAACATTGGGGTGAGGCGGCATAGCCGCTTTGTGTAGGTTCTTGGTACTGTGGTTATACATCCACCCGCATACATTGAGGTGAGGTGGCAGGGCCGCTTGATTTGAGTTATGGCATTGTACGTACACCTCTACCTGCATACATCGGGTGAGGCGGCGGGGCCGCTTTGTGTGAAGATGGTTACAGAGGATCTCATCTTGAATCCTATAAATATTATTGATAGCTTTTAATAAGCTTGCTATGGTTGAGACGGTTATCTATATTATTCTATTGCCGCACTGGTTCATCATAATTATCTTGTGTTTCTAAATTATTATATTGGTGTTTAGTTTTCATACTAGTACTATTCGATGGTACTAACGTCCCTTTTGCCGGGGGCGCTGCATCTTTAAATGGATGAAGGTGGTTCCACAATAGGAGACATTGATCAGTGATAGCAGTACACCTTCTTCCCAGCTGACTTGGTGAGCCCCACTTCATCCCAGGGTCATGTATCTTTTGTTCTTTGTGTATTCTGTTTGAGGTATAGCCGGGGCCTTGTTGCCGGCATCATCATTGTACTCATCTTTATCTATAGAGGCTCCGTAGACATAATGTAGGTTGTGTATTGGTGCTGGGAAAGACAAACTATGCTAGGTTGTGGTTGTATTACTTGTCCATTTGAGAATTTAAAAATGGTGAAATTTATGGTAAGAAAATGGTAATTGCAGACATAGCCACTTTATTGTTTAATTAAGGAAAATATATATTCTCTTTATTCATAAATGAGTTTGGGTAAAAGGAATCTAATAGGCTTGCTCGGTCGGGTTCACTCGATTGAGCACCGATCGCGCTCCTCGGTTTTGGGGCGTGACACACCAAGTCAGCCGAGAAGAGGGTGTATCGCTATCACTGATCGATGCCGCCTGCAGTGGAACCACCAATATCCATTAAAGATGCAGCGCCACTAGCAAAAGAGACGTTAGTACATATGGAATAGTACTAGTATGTAAGACTAAACACCCTCTAAATGAATTGAGTAACAGTACAAGGAGAAAGAAACATGGAATCAATGGGAACCTCAAACAATAATAAAGCATCAAGTTAAGAGAAACATAAATATTAAAGTAATTATCAATATTTTTAAGTTGGGAGATCTTTAGTACTGATACACCACCGTGCTTTTAGCACGAAGTCCGATCTCGGCCCGATCGGCTTAGCCGTCTCGCCCTAAAACATCCAATCACAACACCACCATGTGCGCGGTATGGCTTCCGATCTTGGGCCGATCGGCTAAGCCGTCTCACCACAATGTCGTGTGGGTCTACATCACCTTTCGCTAGCAATCATCTCATCCCAATTAAGGGGAATAATCTTAGCACATCAATCTCATCCCATTTGAGGGGCATAATCTCAACACATTAATACGGGGATTTACACCTCAATCACTCTTACACCGACACGTGTAGTTTCGGGGTTAGGTTATTTCAACCTACCCTTCCTCGGTGACTAACGATACTACCAAAACATTTATTATATAAAGGAGTTAAAACTCATTTTAGAATCTTTCACACATCCTTTCATTTCATTGGCACTATTGGCCATAAGTGCAATTTTCTTTCTTAGCACGATGGTCACATTTTATATCTCATACTCACTTCTTTCACTTTCAAGCATCATCATAGGTTATCAACAATAAGAGCATTTGAAATCAGGACTTTAAGTATATATATGGGCAATAGGAGTCTTAAGCACATTGAGTTTTTCCTCCAAAATTAGGCCTAATAAACTTGAAATTGAAACATGATTTTAAATCATAATTTTTTGATAAATTGGTCATACATGAATACATTCCCGAAGGATAACATAATATTATAGGGGCAATTGGAAAATATTTTGAGTATATATCTTTCGACACCAAGCTTATTTGGAATAATTGAATTTATTAGGAGTGACTCGAAACATGAGAAATAAGAACTTGGGCTAATCACACTTGAAGCTTATGAGAACATCATGGAATTCGACTTTACACGAGAAGTTTAGCGAACATACCTTGCTTGAGCTTTCCTTAAACTACTACAACATTCCGAAAATCCTAGCGACTTTAATCTATTAGAGACATGACAAAATTGAACCATAATTAGGAAGAGATTCATGGGTTCAGTACATTTAAGCATTTCATCATACACTAGGTGTGTAATTTGACTACAAGGTTCTCCTATGGAGTCTTCCTTCACCCCACCACAAACATCAATCAACAATTAATCCCGGGTAGTTCAACAACCTCGAAGACCACTCTATTGATACATGCATGCCATATCTTCTATTCCCCAGCCCATTTAGGCCCGTAACAACTTGCATGGAAGATTTAGAATAAGAACTTACCCGCATAGGCTATGGCTTAGCGTATGGCTTCCTTGATTCTTCAAGATTGGGCAAGATGGTTGAGCAGAGTGGTTGGAGCTTCTTCCTCTCCTCTCTAGTCCCTTCCCCTCTCTAGAAAATCCAGACTTTTAGCTCCCAAATGACCCTCTTATGTCTTTTATTAAAATGTGGTCGGGAAATAAAAACAGAAAATGGACCCTCCGAACTAAACTCTGCGGTCGTAGAGTGTACTGTACAACAAGTATACGGTCTGCATAAGGGACCACGAATGCATCCTCCAAAACTGGGCTGGTCCGGTTAGGTCTACGATAGGTCTGTGGTCCGAAGACCAATTACGCAGCCGCAAAATAGACTGTAGAATCACCCGCCTGAATTTCTCATGTTGAATCTGTGATGGAAGTGCGGCATGCGAAATGATTATATGGTCGCATAATGGACCACAAAATGACCTCCAAAAATTGGCTCTATTTTTGTTGCACTTTGCGACAGATCTGTGGTCCGCGAAGTGGTTCTGCGGTCACATAGTGGACCGTAGAAATACCATGTCTTGCAAAAATTATTCTTCTAACTCCCCACGAATTGCACAACCCAAAAGGTCCGTACCGCGGATCTACAACCTTCGAACATGTTATCCTACCTTGGCACCACAAAACCTCGGGTTCTAGGAAAACTTTTATGGGGTCTTACATCCTCCCCCACTTAGGATCATTCACCCTCGAATGAGGAGTAGAGTCCGCCTAAAAACCCAACATAACTTGTCTCTTCATTCACACATCTCAAGCCCCCAAATTTTGTCTAACTTCCAAAATATTCAAACATTTCCGTAGAGTTTCCTCTGTAATTGGGACTATCCACCTGTCAGAGAATCCCAGAAACCAGTCCTAACAACATAACCATTACACGATGATGTATCACCTGAGTACCCAAACCTTGTTGAAATTTCATCCAAAATTTAGCTGTGAACTGTGCCCCTCGATCTGAGATGACAGAAACTGGAGCGCCATGCAACCTGACTATTTCCTTGATATATAACTGACCATACTTTTCTGCCGTGTCGGTAACCTTAACAGGTAAGAAGTGTACTGATTTCGTGAGTCGGTCCATAATCACCCAAATCAAGTCGAACTTAGGAGGCGTGCGATGTAGTCCCACCACAAAGTCCATTTTGATCATTTCCCACTTCCACATTGGAATTTCTATGTTCTGTGCCAACCCACCAGGTCTTTGATGTTTGGCCTTTACTTGTTGACAATTTTGATATCTTTCTACAAAGTCCGCTGCATCCCTCTTCATATCATTCCACGAGTAGACTTCCTTAAGATCCTGGTAAATCTTTGTAGAGCCTGGATGCACGAAATACTTAGAATTGTGAGCCTCGGTCATGATTCTTTCTCGGAGACCATCTACATTTGGAACACATAATCGTCCTTGGTACCTTAGTGTACCATCATCCGTGCCAAGAGAAAAAATCATGGTCTTATATTTATGAATCCCCTCCTTCAATTGTACCAACAACAGATCATCGTATTGCTTCTCCTTGACTTCCACAACAAGTGATGATTCAGCCCTATTTTGCACAATCACCCCTCCTTCACTAGAGTCGGCAAGATGAACTCCCAAACTAGTCAACCGGTGAACTTTCTTCGCCAACAACCTTTGATGTGCCTCCAAGTGGGCCAAACTACCCATGGATTTTTTGCTAAGAGCATCTTCCATAACATTAGCCTTTCCCTGATGATATAGAATATCAATGTTGTAGTCCTTGAGAAACTCAAGCCATATTCTCTGCCACAGATTCAATTCCTTCTGCTTGAAAATATATTGAAGGCTCGTATGGTCCGTGAATATATCCACATGGACCCCATACAAATAATGATGCAAAATCTTCAGTGCAAACACCACCGCTGCAAGCTCTAGGTCATATGTTGGATAGTGCTTCTCATGATTCTTGAGTTGCCTAGAAGCATTAGCGATCACCTTGCCATGTTGCATCAATACACACCCAAGTCCGATCCTTGAAGCATCATAATATACCACAAACCCATTTGTACCCTCCAGTAAAGTCAACACCGGAGTCGTAGTCAATCTTGATGTCAACTCTTGGAAGCTCTTTTCGCAAGAGTCTAACCATTGGAATTTAACCGCCTTTTGCGTCAATTTAGTGAATGGAGAGGCAAGAGTAGAGAACCCCTCCACAAACCTGCTATAATTACTAGCTAAGCCCAAGAAACTGCGAATCTCTGTTGGAGTTGTAGGTCTAGGCCAATTCTTCACATCTGCGATCTTTTGAGGATCAACCTTGATTCCTTCACTGGAGATGACATGACCCAAGAATGTGATAGATTCAAGCCAAAATTCACACTTCGAAAACTTTGCATACAACTTGTGCTGATACAAAGTCTGTAGAACTGCCCTGAGATGATCAGCATGGTTCTCTCGACTTTGTGAATATACAAGATTATCGTCAATGACCACTATCACAAAGGTGTCGAGAAATAGCTTGAAAACTTGATTCATAAGATCTATGATAGATGCGGGGGCATTCGTTAGCCCAAAAGACATCACACAAAATTCAAAGTGCCCATACCGGGTCCTGAAAGCTGTTTTCAGAATATATCCTGCTCCCTGATCTTCAATTGGTGATATCCCGATCTTAGGTCAATCCTGGAGAAATACTTAGTGCAATTGATCAAACAAGTCATCTATCCTTGGAAATGGGTACTTATTCTTGATCCTAATCTTGTTGAGCTACCGATAGTCAATACACATTCTCAGTGACCTATCCTTCTTCCTTACAAAGAGAACCGATGCGCACCAAGGCGACATACTCGCTCGGATGAAACCCTTCTCTAACAAATCCATCAACTGCTCATTTAGTTCCTTTAATTTTGTCGGCGCCATTCTGTAAGGTGGAATGGATATAGGCTGCGTGCTTGGCATCACATCGATCCCAAAGTCAATCTCCCTATCTGGTGGAATCCCAGGGAGCTCGTTAGGAAAGACCTCCAGAAATTCATTCACAACTGGCAAGACTCAAGTGTAGTTGCCTCAGCATCGGTGTCCGTAACCTGGACCAAATGGTAAATACACCCCTTGTTGATCATCTTTGCTGCCTTAAGGTATGAAATAAGCCTACCCTTCGGCACTACATCATCCCCCTTCCATTCAATAACTAGCTCATTTGGAAATTTAAACCTAACAGTTCGGGTTCGGCAATCAAGCTTGGCAAAACATAAATAGAGCTAGTCCATCCCCATTATTATATCAAAATCAACCATCCCTAATTCAATGAGATCGACAATATGTCCCGACCATGCACCATGACAACACAGTCCCTATAAACCCGCGCAGCCGCAATAGATTCACCAACTGGAGTAGATACAGAGAATGGCTCATGGAGCTATTCTGATTCTATCTTGAATTCCATAGCAACATAGGGAGTGACATATGACAAAGTGGAATCCGGATCAATAAGAGCATATACATATTAAGATTGGACAGTCAATATACATGCGACAACATCTGCAGAAGCCACTGAACTCTGGCGACCCCTCATAGCGTAGAACCGGTTGGTTCCTCCCGAACTCTGTGCACCATCCCTAGCTGCACCACGCCCTACGGGTTCTGGAGTGCCTCGAGCTGGAGGAGGTGTCTCGGATGTAGTAGCTATAGAACTAGCTGGTTGTGTCGTACCCCTTTGCCTATTCTGGCGGGAAAAATGGCAATCCCTCTAAATATGACCTCTACCGCACGCGTAGCATATGGGTAGGTCCATGTAGCAGCCCCCTAAATGCATCTTCCCAGACCTCAGGCATGGGGGCCTCCGCTGTTCCTAGAATCTCCCACCTGGCCGACCTTGCTGGTAGGATCCCCTGTTTCCCTGACTGGGCCTGAAATGGCTTTACTGCTGCTGACCGGGCCCTGATGGTGGTGTACTGACTGAAGACTAAGCAAAGGACTGGGTGGCTTGGATGACCCTTCCCTAAATACTGAACTTCCACCACTACCACCACTGGAAGAACCACCAAAGTTGCCCGTAGACCGGGCCTTATTGCTACCCTCTCGCTCCATTCTATTCTTCAATTTGCGGGTCTCTGTGGCTTGAGAAAATGCTACCATCTTTCCATAGTTTATATCAGAATTCAAGGCAACTGTAGCGGCCTCATTAACAACCAAGGGGTTGAGGCCCTGCACAATATGGTACACTCTAGACTCCATAGTAGGCAACATGTAAATGTCGTACTTGGACAGATGCGCGAATCTCCTATGGTAATCCCACACACTCATGCTACCTTGTTTCAGGCTCTCAAACTCGGCAGCATGTGCTGCCTTAGTCTCAGCAGGCAAGAAATGATCAATGAAGGTGTCGACAAACACACTCCACCTTGCTGGAGGGCTCCCCTCCTCATGGGACTCCTCCCACAACTCAAACCAAGAATATGCCACCTCTTTCAAGTGGTAGGAGCCAACTTGACTGCTTCCGTCTTAGTAGCACATATAACTCGGAGAGTCTTATGCATCTCGTTAATAAATTCCTAGGGGTCCTCCTCAGGATTAGTACCCGAGAACACTGGAGGACCTAACTGAAGAAACATGTTGATCCAGAAACTAGCAAAATCCCCTTGCTTGCTTGAAGAAGTAGGTACAACATTCGATTTCTAGGCATAGGAAACCACTATCTGAGCCAACATCTGTATGGCTCCCCTAAGGTCCCTATCAGAAACACTGGGACCGGAAGTTGAGGATGGAGGTGGAACTGGAATATCAGTTAGAGGAGGAATCATTACACCCTCGGTAGGTGTAGGAATTGGTGCAGTCTGAGCAGGAGTAGTAGAATCAGGCGGTGTTGTGGTTGGGGGAATATCCCCACCCCTCGGGTGCTCACCTGCATCATCAGGTATAGAATCAACTTCCACTCCTTGGGTGGCATTGTCTCCTTGGCCAATTCATGCCTTCTTCTTAGGTGCCATATACTGAAAATTAGAATAATGCACGAGTTAAAGGAGGAACAATCTTACAATTAGATTTATCACACGATCTAGAACATCAAAGAAGGGTGGCATTCATAAATGCCCAAATAGCCTCCTAATTATATATGTGGTCAACAACACACTGATAAGAAGGACTCTACTAGACACAGCTCTGAGATATCCTAGGACACTTAAAAACATTGGGTTCTGACACCAAGCTTTTCACGCCCCGACCTTGGGGAGCGAGACCGGCGCTCAACCGAGATATCCCAGTCAAGCAAGCCCACTCGATACCTTCTACCTGACCTTACCCATGAATAAAGTGAAGATGAATATCATATATTAGACAATAAGAGAATAACATGTACGACATCAGTTTGTCTACCATTAGTTAATTCATTCCAAATTCCCAAAATACATTACACATTCGTAGTTTTAGAAGTGAAAACATATGTTACAAGTGCAACATTTAAAGTTTGACTTACCCAAAACAAAATACAACCCACACTATGTCTACGGAGCCTCTAATTGATACAAAAGATTAATATGATGGTGCCAGCAACAAGGTCCCGGCTTTACCTCAAAATACTATACATAAGGAATAAAAGAAATAAGACCCCGATATGAAGTGGGGCTTACCAAGTCAGCTGAGAAGAGGGTGTACCGCTATCACTGATCGACACCGCCTTCTTTGGAACCACCTACATCCATTAAAGATGAAGTTCCCCCGACAAAAGGGACGTTAGTACATATGAAATAGTACTAGTATGTAAGACTAAACACCCTCTCAATGAATTGAGTAACAGTATAAGGAGAAAGAAACATGGAATCAATGGGAGACTCAAACAATATTAAAGCATCAAGTTAAGATAAAAATAACTTTTCAAGTAATTATCAATAATTTTAAGTTGGTAGATCTTTAGTATCGATACACCACCATGCTTTTAGCATGAAGTCCTATCTCGGCCCGATCAGCTAAGCCGTCTCACCCCAAAACATCCAATAATAACACCACTATGTGCGCGGCATGGCGTCCGATCTCGGGCCAATCGGCTAAGCCGTCTCACCATAATGTCGTGGTGGTTGACATCACCTTCCGCTAGAAATCATCTCGTACCAATTAAGGGGAATAATCTCAACACATCAATCTCATCCTATTTAAGGGGCATAATCTCAACATATTAATACAGGAATTTACCCCTCAATCACTCCTACACCGGCACGTGTAGTTTCGGGGTTAGGTTATTTCAACCTACCCGTCCTCGGTGACTGATGATACTCCCAAAACATTTATTATATAAAGGAGTTAAAACTCATTTCAGAATCTTTCACACATCCTTTCATTTCATTGGCACTATAGGCAATAAGTGCAATTTTCATTCTTGGCATGATGGCCACATTTTATATCTCATACTCACTTCTTTCACTTTCAAGCATCATCATAGGTTATCAACAATAAGAGCATTTAAAATCAAGACTTTAAGTATGTATATGAGCAATAGGAGTCTTAAGCACATTGAGTTTTTCCTCCAAAATTAGGCCTAATAAACTTGAAATTGAAACATGATTTTAAATCATAACGTTTTGATAAATTGGTCATACATGAATACATTCCCGAAGGATAACATAATATTATAGGGGCAATTGGAAAACATTTTGAGTATATATCTTTTGACACCAAGCTTATTTGGAATAATTGAATTTATTAGGAATGAATCGGAACATGAGAAATAAGAACTTGGGCCAATCACACTTGCAACTTACGAGAACATCATGGAATTCTACTTTACAAGAGAAGTTTAGCCAACATACCTTGCTTGAGCTTTCCTTAAACTATAATATTTTAAGAATCCTAGCGACTTCAATCTATAGAGGCATGGAAAAATTGGACCATAATTAGTAAGATATTCATGGGTTCAGCTCATTTAAGCATTTCATCAAACACTAGGTGTGTAATTTGACTATAGGGTTCTCCTATGGAGTCTTACTTCAGCCCAACACCTAAATCAATTAACAATTAATCCCAGGTAGTTAAACAACCTCCAAGACCCCTCTATTGATACATGCATCTCATATCTTCTACTCCCCAGCCTATTTAGGCTTGTAACAACTTGCACGGAAGATTTAGAACAAGAACTTACCCGGATCGGTAATGGCTTAGCAAATAGCTTCCTTGATTCTTCAAGATTGGGCAAGATGGATGAGTAGAGTGGTTGGAGCTTCTTCCTCCCCTCTCTAGTCCCAGTTATACGGCCGTGAAATGGACCGTGGAATCACCATCCGAAATTTCTCATGTTGAATCTGCGATGGAAGTGCGGCCCGCAAAATGATTATACAGTCGCATAATGGACCGCAAAATGACCTCCAAAAATTGGCTCTGTTTCTGTTTCACTCTGCGGTAGATCTGGGGTTCGCGAAGTGGTTCTGCGGTTGCATAGTGGACCGGAGAAAAGCATGTCCTGCAAAACTTATTCTTCCATCTCCCCACGTATTTCACAACCCAAAAGGTCCATACCATGGATCTACAACCTTCGAACACGTTAGCCTAGCTCGCCACCTTGAAACCCCGTGTTCTAGGTAAAATTTTATGTGGCCTTACAGATCCGCAAAAGATTGAGGTAGTTCAAAATTGTCCTAGACCTTTTACCACTAAAGAGATCAGGAGTTTCTTGTGTTATGCTGGTTACTATAATTGTATTTTAGAGGGCTTCTCATCTATTGCAGCTCTACTGAACAAGTTGATTCTGAAGGGTGCTCTGTTTAGATAGTCTGATGAATGTGAGGAGAGCTTTCAGAAGCTCAAAACTGCATTGACTACAACTCCAATTTTTGTATTGCCCTTGGGAATGGAGAGGTAAACTATCTATTGTGATGCTTTAAGCATTGGCTTTGGTTGTGTATTGATGCAGGACGGTCGGGTGATTGTCTATGCATCGCGCTAGTTAAAGCCCCATGACAAGAATTATCCGGTTCATGATTTGGAGTTAGCAGCTATTGTGCACGCGCTCAAGAGTTGGAGGTATTATTTATATGGTGTCTCTTCTAAGGTGTATACGGATCATCGAAGTCTTCAATATCTATTTAAGCAGAAAGATTTGAATTTGAGGCAGCGGAGGTAGGTAGAGCTGTTGAAGGATTATTATATCACTATTCTCTACCATAGGGGGAAAGCTATTGTGGTTGCAAACGTCTTGAGTAGGAAGGTGGAGAGTATGGGGATTTTAGTATTCATTCCAGCTACATAGAGACCTTTAGCTATAGATGTTCAGGCATTGGCCGATGGATTGGTGAGACTGGATATTTCGGAGCCGAGCAGACTCCCTACTTGTGTTGTATCTCAGTTGTCCTTATTTGAGCGCATTAAGGCTTGCCAGTATAATGATCCCCATTTGTTTGTCCTTAAGAACACGGTGCAGTGAAGCATTGAAAAGGAGGTGATTGTTGGTTATGATGGTGTATTGCGACTTTAGGGTCGAATTTGTGTTCCTAATATGGATGGTTTGAAGGAGTTGATTCTTGAATAGGCTCACAGTTCACGGTATTTATTCATCCAGGTACTACAAAGATTTATCGTCATTTGAAGCAACATTATTAGTGGACAAGTATAAAAAAGGACATTGTTGGGCATAGTTCACAGTGTTTGAACCGTCAATGGGTCAATTATGAGTATCAGAGACCAGGAGGCTTGCTTCAGAAGATTGATATACAAGAGTGGAAGTTGGAGTGCATTACTATGGACTTTGTGGTAGGGTTGCCATGGACTTGGAGGAAGTTTGATGCCATTTGGGTCATTATTGACTGGTTTGACCAAGTCAGCGTATTTTATTCCAATTATGACTTTTTATACTTCAGAGATGTTGGCTTATATCTACATCAGAGAGGTTGTTCGTTTGCATACATGTTTCTATCATCTCGGATCGCGACACTCAATTTTACATCACACTTTTGGAGAGCTGTTTAGTGTGACTTGGGCATGCAGGTGGAGTTGAGCATTGATTTTACCCTCATACGGATGGACAGTTTGGGTAGACCATTCACATCTTGGAGGATATGTTGAGGGCCTTAATTTTGGAGGACAGTGGGATCAGTTTCTACCTTTAACGGAGTTTGCCTACAATAATGGCTACCAGTCTAGTATTTATATGGCTCTATATGAGGCATTATACAGAGGGGATGTCATTCTCTAGTAGGTTGGTTTGAGCCTGATAAGGCTAGGCTATTGGGCCCAAATTTGGTTCGTGATGCCTTAGAGAAGGCGAAGTTGATTCAGGAGAGGCTTTGTACAACTCACTCCAGACAGAAGAGTAATGCGAACCACAAGGTTCACGATGTGACATTTATGCAACGTGAGAAGTTTCTTCTTAGAGTTTCGCCTATGAAGGGCATGGTGATATTTGGGAAGAAGGGCAAGTTGAGTCCTTGGTACATTGGTCCATTTGAGATCTTGGAGAGAGTTGGTGAGGTGTCTTAAAGGCTTCCTTAGCCAACCAGCTTGTTGGGAGTTCATTTAGTGCTTCATGTTTCCATGCTTCAGAAGTATCATGAAGATCAGTCACATGTGTTGGATTTCAGCTTGGTGTAGTTGGACGAGAATTTGGCTTATGAAAAGAGCTGGTAGCCATTTGGATAGGCAGGTTCAGAAGCTGAGGTTGAAAGATATTGCATCAGTGAAAGTTCACTGCAGAGGCCAACCAATCAAGGAGGCTACTTGGGAGACCGGGTCAGATATGCGGAGCAGGCATCCTCATCTTTTTGGCATTTCAGGTATGATTCTAAATCCATTTGAGGCTGAACGCTTGTTTAAGAGGGAGAGAATGTCATGATCTGGCCGGTCATTTTGTGTTTGAGCCCCTTTCCATTATTTGCTGTTTCCATCATATGTGTTTGTTGTTTTGTGACTTGCAGGAAGTTTTGTGACTTGCATGATCGGTTAGTTTGGCTTCGTGAAGGTTTGAGAGTGATTGGAGGTACTTAGTCTCATTTTGGAAGCTTAAGTTGTTAAGATTTAACCAAGATTTGATTTTTTAGTAGACGATCTTGGATTGGTGATTTTATAGTTCCAATAGGATCGTATGGTGATTTTGGACTTATTCATATGGTCGGATTTGGAGGTTCCGAGAGGATTTTGAGCTATTTGCTGATAGTTGGAAATTAGAAAATTTGAAGAGTTCATAAGTTTAACTGAGAGTTGAACTTGGGGTTCCGATTGGTATTTCGTGACTTTGGATATATTTATTTGGTTGATTGGGAAGTTTGGTTTGAATCTAAAATGTTTAGGCATGATTCAGACATGTTTGTGGAAGTTCGAAGGTTTGGAACTTAAGAGATTAATCGTGATCTTCGATTTTTGGTTTTGATATTAATTGCAGTATTTTGAGATTTTAGATAGGTTTGGGTAAGGTATTAGGACATTTTGGTATGATTGGATAGGGTCCTAGGAGGCTTGGATGTGTTCCGAATTGGTTTCGGACCACTTGAGAATGGTTTGGCAGCTCTAGTTCTAGTGCATCGCACCGACGGATTTTTGGACGCATGTGCGACTGGTCTGTTGCATCTGTTGAGTTGAGGTGATCTAAGAGTTTTCACTTTTGTGGAGAGGTGGCCGCAGGTACGAAAGAGCACCTACGGAAATAAGAGCGTGCTTGCAAGGATTAGCAGGCCTGGGATAGGGGTGCACCTGCGGACTCGCAGATGTGGTGCATGGGCCGCATAAGCGGAAGGTCGGCAGCTTTTGTGAGGTTTGCAGATGCAAGCCTGGTACCGCAGATGCGGTGTCGCAAATGTGTTTTGTCCGTAGATGCGGAATTGCTGGCATACTCTTTATATTCGAGGGTTTAGCTCATTTTTCATTATTTTGATATTTGGAGCTCGGTAAAAGGTGACTTTTTGATGAGAGTTTCATCACTGCTTTGTGGGTAAGTAACTTTCACTTTGATTTGACTAAATATCATGAATTTCCATGGATCTATACACTTTAATCATGAGATTATGGAGGAAAATTAGAGATTTTGTCTACAACTTAAGAGGATGAATTTTGGGGATTTGAGGCCGATTTGGACTTGTTTTGGAATTTAATCACATATTTGAACTCATGGATTGTGGGTAGTCTGGATCTATCCCTTGACTCGGATTTTGTCGATGTGGACCCTAGTTGACTTTTGTTGACCTTTTCGGATTTTAATTAATATTGAAGCTTTATTGTTTAGAATTGATTCCTATGACCTTTGTTTTACCTTATTGAGTTATTTTGGCTAGATTTGAGCCAGTTGGAGATGATTTCTAAGGGAAAGGCTTTCTTAGAGTACTGATCTTGCTTGTTTGAGGTAAGTATCTTGCCTAATCTTGTGGTGGGGAATTACCCCTTAGGATATGATTTATTTGGATAATTTAAATATGCGAAAAGCAATGTGTATACGAGGTGATAAGCATATATGCGCGTGCTATATATGAATTCAAGTGGATTAGACTTAGGATTCTATTATGTCGTGTTTTGACTATGTTCTTTCTATGATTCATGTTTTGGTCATTTTGTGTGACTACGTGAACTCCTTGAATCATGTGAGAGACCATGTATAGGTTTGATATACTAGTTGAGCATGATACTTGTTATTGTATGGCGTACCCGCCTAATCGGAGTTGTAGTTGTACACGTCACATACGTATACACTTTAGCATGATATTTGCCACAGTCCATGAGGATGTGAATTGATACCCGTTGTCCGTATACATGTATTCTTGTTTATGTTTTCTGTGATATGGACTGGTTTGACACCATGTGAGTTGTCCATGTCGTGATTATAATTATTAGCATGTGAGTTGTTCGTGCAGCATATGAGTTGTCCGTGTGGTTATTAAAATTATGGGATGTGAGTTTTCCGTGCAATGTGTGGATAAGGATATGTCCCCCTAGGGTCTCCCGCTCATGTTTTTCTCTTGATGGCGTACATGCAAATTATGGAAACTGATCAGTGTTTGGATTTTTGCATATTTTTTCTATATGTTATTTACTTGGTAGAATGAAACACAGTACATATATTATCTATATATTGAACTGTGTATCTTCACTTGTTATACATGAATATATTCTCTATTTTGTGAACCATTAGCTGTTACAATGCTTGTGCATGTCCCCTTTTTGTGCACCGTTGGCGTTGTATGTACTCTATGTCTGGACTTTGATACTATTTCTTTGCATACATATATTCATGAACTGTACAGGTTTGATTAGTGATTACCGTTGGCCACTCTATCCACTACCTCACCGAAGTTAGTCATGATACTTACTAAATACATTTTTCACGACCCAGATCCCACCAAAGGGTCATGATGGAACCTAAGCTTCAAGACTAGGCAAGCCGATCACATTAACAACATTACATCCACAAACCATGACATAATAAGTCTGATTTATCATAAACAACAGAATTAGTGATAAACATAAGCCAAAACAGCAAGACATAGTACAACTCCCAAAATCCGGTAGTACAAAGTCATGAACTCTAGACTGAATACATAACAAGTCTCAATAAGTAGAATACCGTCTGAAAGTAATACAACAGAAAGAAATGAAGAGAAGGAGAATCCAAGAGTCTGCAGCGTCCATGCAGCACTACCTTGAATCTTCTCTAACAGTCAAAGCTCACTCTCGAGGTCCACTACCTCCAGCACACGGATCTGCACAAAAATATGCAGAAGCATAGTATGAGTACGGGGTAACATGTACTTAGTAAGTATCAAGACTAACCTCGATGAAGTAATGATGAGGTTCATGTCATATAATACTAACTAATTAGAGAACCCGTGCAATATCTCAATTAACTGGCAACAAGAATATAACAAGATATAGTACCATCAACAAGAGTTATCAACTCATCACAGGTAAATTATGTTTGACAAAACAATTATCAGTCAATAACAGAGGCATAAAGTAGATGTTAAAAGCAATGTGAAATCATGTAAAGTGCATATCAGAACATAAAGAATTCACTTGCATAATCAAGAATACCACCCTTATACTCGACACATCATCAATACGAATGCTACACTTGTACTCCACATTTCATCACAAGAGTGCTACCCTGTTACTCCACATATCATCAATATGAATGTCACCCTTTATACTCCACATATTATCAATATGAATTCCACCCTTATATTCCACAAATCATCAATATAAATGCCACCCTTATATTCTACATATCATCAATAAGAATGCCACCCTTGTTCACACACATCATCACAATAATAATATACACCCCAACATGTCCATATGTGCTAAAATCATGACAACTCCAAAATAACAACATATCATCAAGAGACATTATACCATAATTTATCAATAAGGTGCACAAGGACATGAAAATAGTAAGGCGTGGATGTGTGCTCAACATAAAAGATATGACCACGGATAAATTAATTTAACAAAAAATTCCACAAATACCCATCTCGACAAATTAGGAGCTAAAAATCCTAAAACATGATCCCTAGCATGAAAGGATAAGTTCATATAGTCATACAAAGGTTTTCACATGTATCGTAGAGAGCACACAATCAATTTAAGACATAGTAGAAGCCTAGAGTCTAATCCGATCATTCATTATACATAGTACCCGTATATACCCTCGTCACCTCGCATATATATCGCTTTACATACATTACGATTAGACAAATAAAGTCCAATCCTAAAGGTTATTCCCTTATACAAGATTAGGCAAGATACTTACCTCAAACGGACCAAATCACCCCTCTAAAATCTCCTTACTTTTAAAAACCACACCCGGCTAGCTCGAATCTTTCCACAAATCACTCAATAATGTCAAACAAAGCCATAGGAAATAACCCCAAACAAAAAAGCTTCAATCTTTAATCAAATTTCCAAAAGCCAACAAAAGTCAACTCGATCCTACACGGTCAAAAATCGAGTCAAGGGGTAGATCCTGACTATCCATAACCCCACAAGTCTAAATATATGATTAGATTCCAACACCGAGTCTAAATCGACTCCCAAATCCCCAATTTTCACTCTCTTAAGTTGTAGACAAAAAACCCTCAAATTATCCTTTAAGTTTCCAAGTTTTAAGTGTAGAAATCTATGGAAATTCAAGATATAAAGTCAAATCCAAGTGAAAATTACTTACTTCCAATGTAGTAGTGAAATTTCTATTCAAAATCTCCACCTCTCGAAGTCTAGGGTTCAAAATATGAGAAAATGGGTAAAATTCCTAAATTATATCACTTATAGATCTTCCCAGCGATATCCTTCGCGAACGCGGCCACTACCTCGTATTCTCAAAGCATAAAAGTGCAACAACATCAAATAACCCTTCGCAGACGCGGACAAGGCCTGTAACCCGCGAATATGATTCAACCGTGACCGCGAACCTGAATGCGAAGGCCAAGCTCTGGCTAAAATGCCCTACGCGACCGCGACCGCGACCGCGAAGAAGAGCCTGACACCAGCAAATATCTACAACCTACAAAATTCTCCGAGTGGTTCGAAAATTACCCGAGCACCCGGGACCCCATCCAATCACACCAACAACTCCATAAATACTATTCGGACCTATACAAAGCCTCCAAACACATAAAATAACATCACAACAACGAATCAAAGGACAAAACACGACTTGAACTTTTCTTAAATTCAAGAACCTTCGAACTTCAAACCAAGCGTCTGATTCAAGCCTAACCAATTTGGATTACAACCAAACTTGGTACACAAGTCCCAAATGACAAAACGAACCTATTCCAACTTTCAGAATAGTATTTCGAATCTGATATCGTCAAAGTCAATCTATTATCAAACTTAGGAACTATCCAGACCTTCAAATTTTCAACTTTCGGTCAATAGCGCCAAAATACCGTTGGAAGCTCCAAATCCAAATCTGAATATATACCTAAGTCCAAAATTACCATATGTACATATTGGAACAATAAAAATATGAATCTGAGGTCTCTTATGTAAAAGTCAAACCTTTCTCAACTCTTATAACTTAAGCTTCCAACAAAGTAACTAAGTGTTCCAATTCACTCCAAAACCTTTCCGGAACCAAACCAACCATCTCTGCAAGTCACAAACACAAAAACTATGCATACAAAATTAAATGGGGAGAAAGGGCTCAAATATACAAACTAGTTGGCTGAATCATTAAAATATAGGGTCGGTTATACTCATACTATACTCTGTACTTAATTGTGTAGATCTAGGAATTGGACCCAGCTGAGCATTGGGATTCGTAGCTATTGTTGTTGACACCCGAGGTAAAGTTGCACCCCGATTGTAGTCCTAGCGTCTCCATCTATTATTTTAATATTGTTACTGCTTCAAATAGTATTTTGTATTGTCATACTTGTATCCATATGTTAGAGCTCGTGACTCAGTGTTTCCAGATTCTGCGGATTTATATATTGACTCAGTTTCTATCTATGGTTATTTGACTTTTAGACTCATTTATTTTGTTATTATTTATTTTATTTCGTTGTTAATTTATGATTGGCTTGCCTAAAAAGTGGTTTAGGCACATCACGACTGAAAAAATTTAAAATAATTTAAGGAAATTATTCTCTAAATAATTTAAAATTGTGACCTTATGATAACTTGAAACAACAAAGACAATGCAATGTATGCCAGACTGTATCATAAGATTCCAAAATTAGAGAAACAAATGAGCAGAGTGCCTTATGCCAGTGTAGTTGGTAGTATATTGCAAGATGTGTTTGTTAGACTTAATATCTGTTTCATAATTGGCTTGTAAACAAATATAAAATCAACCTAGACCCAACATTAAATGTGCTTAAAAATCATGAGGTACCATATGTGAACTTGATACGTTTGCTACACTTGGTATCTGTATCACAATTGACTTGTAAATAAATATAAAATCATCCTAGACCCAGCACGTTAAAAGCACTTACAATAATTATGAGATACCATAAGTGAACTTCTAATTATGTGTTTTGTAATAAGGGCATGACATGAACTGAGGAGATACATTGATACTTATTGTGGAGGAGATATTGAACAAGATTAGGTCCACCTCCAAATGTGTTTCTCTATAATGGTCCCATACCATAGTGAAAATAAAAAAGCAATCATGTATAAATTTATCCATGATGAAACTGAGTTTGTGGCTCTTTCCTCAATAGCGCAAGCTCTAGTTTGGTTAAAAAAAGGATCTTGGACCATTTGTTGGTGTTGCAGTTGGTATTGATCTAGTGATAGTATTTGTGACAGTCAAGCTGCTATTTTAAGTACCAAGGACCCTAAACATTATTTTAAAGCCAAACACATTGACATTAAAGTTTATTTTATAACAGAAACGTGATTGTATACAAATAAGTGAACGTAAAATATATTTGCTCAAATGACTGCAGATCCATTGACTCAGTTGATTACGGAAATGCACGTTTTTGTTCATGCAAGATCTATGGGCTTTAATATAGATTCATTGATTTTTGATTTATTTTTTTTGGCATTCATGTTCATTGTTTTACTTTGAAAATCAATAAGTTTGATTTGCATACACTTATTATTTGAAATATTCGTGACCATTCTTATTTTTGAATATTTATTGTACATTTATATGTGGAACTCTTTTGGTGCATTCTTCTTATATTATTGAAAATAGGTCGGATAGATAGAGATCAATCTTCTCACATAGGTAACTGCCTCAATCATACGAATAATTTGAGAGCACATGGTTTAAAGATATTTAGCGGAGCACAAGTAATAACAAAAGGTTATTGTATTATTTTATTGGTGAAAATAAGTTTCACCTAATCTACCTTGAGAGGCCAGATGTGAGTTCACGTTTATTGAGTAGATCAAAGAACTCAGTTCAGAGACATATGGTATCTGAATATCATTTGTACATCATTATATTATGATATAAAGACATACACTCCATGAAAAAGGAAATATTTGTTGCATATATTTTCATACCATGTGTACGAATATCGATCATAAGGGTTAACATAAGATTTATCTCAAACTTATTGTGTGAGACCCCATGTTGAGTACCCTCAAGACTCCTATCAGTGGCTAGAAGCTTGATTCGTTGGTTGCGATCTATGCATGTTACCAAATGACGATGAGAGATTCGATCTGGCGGAGCATGACTAAAAAAATGAATTGAATTCAAGTTTACGGACTCGTGAGAAAAGAAATATCACTGATGGAATTTCATTTCATTTGTGTTTGCTGGTACTGATTATAGCTTATGTGTCCTCATTGTGAACACAAGATATCATGATACATGAGATCTCGACGATGTATCTATAACGATCCGACCGATCGTTTTGAGAAATTGCATTCATTTTGGTAGTTTGAAGTCTTTATTAGCTTCATATGATGTATTATGACTTGTGTCTGTCATCGGTTTAGGTTTTCGGGTGGTTCGGGGTCGTTTTGGAGGAATGATTCTCAATTTTCGAGCTTTAAGTTGGAAGAATTGAGCAAGTTTGACTTTGGCATATTTGATCTCGGATCAGAGTTTTGATGATTCTTTTAGGTTCGGATGGTAATTTTTGACTTAGGAGTATGCCCAGATTTGAATTTGGAGGCTTCAAGAAGGTTTTGGCCATAATTGGCGAACGTTGGCAATTTGAAGGTTTGGAAGGTTCATAAGTTTGATCGAGGGTTGACTTTGATGATATCGGGTTCAGATTATTATTTCGGGAGTTGGAGTAGGTTTGTTATATCATTTGGAACTTGTGTGGAAATTTTTAGGTCATTCCAAGTTGATTTGATATTGTTCGGCACGAGTTTTGAAAGTTAAATGTTCAAAAGTTCATTAGATTTGATATGAGGTGCGATTCGTGGTCTTGATGTTGTTATGTATAATTTGAGGCCTCAAGTAGGCTCGTGTTATGTTTTTGGACTTGTTGGCATGCTCGGATGGGGTTCTGAGGGGCTCGGGTTAGTTTCAGACGAGCTTCAGATCATTAGCATATTTTTAGGCAAAACTAGTTCTGGTGTTTCACATCTGCGCATGTTGGAGCGTAGATGCGGATCCGTTTCTGCGAGGTTTGAGTCACTTCTGCAAGGTTGTGGCATAATCAAGTGTTCTACTTCTTCAGGTTAGGGAATGCATGTGCGGGGTCGCATCTGCGGATGATTGATCGCGGGTGCGGGATTGAGGCTCTAGGTGGGTGTCCGCTTCTACGGATGAGTGTGCGCTTCTGCATTGTCGCACATGTGGGTCGAGTGGCACAGATGCGGTTTGGGGGAAGGTAAGAGTTAATCGCAGATGCGAGCTTTGTCTCACAAATGCGGGAGCGTAAGTACGCGAGATGTGTGCAAATACGGAAATGCCTGGGCAAGATGTATTTAATTCGAAGGTTTGTGCATTTTATCACATTTGGATATTTGGAGCTCAGTTTTGGTCAATCCTGGAGAGAATTTTCACCACATGGATTAGGGTAAGTATTTTTTACTCGATTTTGATTATATTACATGATTTTATCTTCATATTTGGCATTTCATTGATGATTCTAATAGAAAAATTGAGGGTTTTTGTCTAAACTTTCCTAAAATGAATAAGTAGGTTTTGAACATCGATACGGAGTTGGATTTGAGTGAAAATATTATTGTTGGACTCGTAATCGAATAGGTTGTCAGAATTTATGAGTTTTGTCGCGTTTCGAGGTACGGGCTTGGGTTGACTTTTTGGTTGATTTTGAGTATTTGATTAAAGATTTGACCTTTATTGCTTGGGTTTGCTTCCTATGGCATTGTTTGATTGTTTTGAGATATGTTTTGAGGTTGATTCGTATGGGAAGGCATTCCTAGAGTATTGTTTGTCTTTCTCGTATCTGATTTGGCTTGTTCGATGTAATTAACATATCTAAACTTGAAATTAAGGGTAATTATCCCTGAGAACTATGATATTTGAGATGGGTTGGGGGTAGCGCACGTGATAGATGACGAGCGTGTGTGCGCGCACGAGGGTTTTCATGATCCAGGTAGTCTTTAGACTATTATATGCCTTGTTTTGCTATCATGCTTTATTGATATCATGTTTTCACCATCCGTATGACTGTGTGGGTTATTATTCATGCTAGAAATCATGTCTAGGCTATCTGCTTAATTGTTTTAGACATGATAGTGCTATCTTTGCCATGCTGAGCTATTTGCCTTAGCCGTAGTCACACTATTGAGTCATGATAGTTATATCCACATATTATATCTCTGTCTCTGTGCACTTTCGATATGGTATCTCACATGTTATTGGTATCCTTGTACGTGACACAAGTTTGAACTGTATTTGGGGCATATTGTGATATTCCGTATTTTATAATTGGATTATATTTTCTGTAAAATTTGGCATATAGAGACTTGAGCGGACTGATGACTTATGTTGGTCGTAGAGCCATGTTATAAGTTATGTTGGATCAGATTGCACGCCGCAACAATTATATTGATATTGAGGTGGCGCGTAAGCCAGGCCCCACGTTGGACTAAGTGTTACTGATTTTGAGGCTACGCATGCATCGGGCCCCACGATTGGGCTATGTGATTATGATTAGCGCTTGGGCACGATCCGCCCTTCGGAGTTTGTTATGCCAGCAGTGGGCACTGGCACAATGATTTATATACATGTTTGTTGAGGGGCGTTTGTGCCAGGCACTCGTGCAGTGCTAAGTTTTGTTGTGTGAGATGGTGAGGGCCTTGTGCCAGGCACCGTGAACATGCTTAGTGTGGTTATTCTTGATGGTTTCACTGTGATGATATTGATTTGACATGTGGGCATAGAGATGTAGTTTCCTCATGTTAGACAGTATATGACATTTGATGACTTGACATTTATACTGACATGTAGGCATAGAGATGTATTTTCCTCATGCTATGATGTTATGAATTATAAAAACACAGTTCTTTTCATAAATTCATGCTTAATTGATTCCCGTGGTAAGATTTGTGACTTTGACTGTTATGTTTGAAAAACATGTCTACCTTGAAGATGTACCTATTTCCCAGATATAGCTTCCACTTGTTCTTGGTATTTAGAAAATTCAAAATATGTTTATGTACATTTCAAATAGATATTGTATTTATTTCCATACCAGTTTTGTAAATCGAAGTATTAGTGGCTCGTGACTTGTACTACCAATTCTTGGGTTATTGTATAAAATTAAGTTATTTCACTTCTTGACTCTTATCATTATTATTAGAATTATGCTGGTTGTTATTTGGCTTACATAGTGAGTTAGGTTAAGTGTCATCACGACTAAGCGGATTTTGGATCGTGACAAGTTGGTATCAGAGCTCTAGGTTAATTAGTTTTATGAGTCATCAGCAAGTGTCTAGTAGAGGCTTGCGGATCGGTATGATGATGTCCATACCTATCTTCAAGAGGCTACAAGGCATGTAGAAAAATTTTTCATCTTTCTTTCCTTATCGTGCGACATTGATTCAGCTTGAAGCGTATCTCTTTAAATTTCTTCCACTCACTCGTGTGTTATGTTAAGCGTCCGATATCGGTTGTGCATCGATGTCTTGTGTTTCTCTGGATGAGGTGCGATATGTGTTTTTTGTGTTTTGGTGATGGGCCAGTCTGGAGGACTTGAGGCTAGGTTCAGACCTCAACTTGGCCTCAGTGGTTTTGATTGTTTGAGTATGTGACTTTGGACCTATTTGTCTGGTAGTGTCCTTAGGAGTGGGATTTATAGCACGGTGAGTGGTTGGGATGGCTATATGATGCGTATGATGTGACTGCGGGATGTGTTCATATGACTTGGATGTGGCGAGAGTAGTCGGCTTAGGATGTGAAAAGGACTATTCGGTGCCTGATTTTTGTTTTGATGAGTTGTACAGTCTTGAGATACGAGTGTGTTAGGGATCTTTCATGTTGTGCATTTGTGGAACGAAGTAAATTCTTATATCTTGATGATGAGTTCAGACTGGGAAGGATTTAGCGACTACATAGTGGTTACGCCCATGATGAGGTCATAGAGAGATTCTAATTTGAGGCTGAGTAGAAGGGTTATCACCTACGGGGTAGTCTACAGAAGTGTGATTCCTATGATGTTTCTGTGGAGAGTTTCTTTCTACCGGTGGGTTACATGTTTGAGTTTGGATCGCTAGAGGAAGTTGACTTGGCTATCACGAGGATGAATGTGAGTTCAGTAGATGATTTAAGGTACTTTATGAATTGTGCTAACATGAGTTGTAAAGGATTAAGTTGAAATACAGTACGAGATCATGGCAGTTATGAAGTAAGGGTATTGTGGCTTATCGGATGTTATGTCCTGTGGCTTTGAGCTAAGTGGGGAAATCTGCTATCAACGATTAGATTGCGTGGTTATATGTTATACTAGTTTCGGTCTGAGGCCTACTTGTGGATCGGTTATGGCTTGAAGAGGTTGATTTTGGGGGTGACTCAAGTAAGGAATTTCTGGATGCATGATGTATTACACTTTATGGATATATGGGAATCTAGGAAAAATTCAGATTGTTTATTCGTAGTGGAGGTAATGTGCATAGAGTAGGGATTCACTCAGTTGCTAGAGATGTGGGTTACTTCTTAAGATATTGTGTACTAATGGAGAACAAGTTGTTTGGCTCGTATTGGTAGTACATTTGAGATTAGAGCAGAGAGAATGACTCTCGAGAAGGTTCTAAGGGATTCACGATTCATATGCAGTATTTGAGGAATTTTTGGATTTGTAAGTGGTTAAGATCTTACATTTGCATAGAAGGTGTCGAGACTTGTGGTATATCTGTATCATTAGAGGTTCTATGTTTTAGTATCAGAGAGGTTAAGGAAACAACTTCAGATCCACAGAAGGTCTCTTCAGAGTGGGTATCTTAGTTGTGGTACTTTTGGGTGCTTAAGAGGGAATACAATGGCGTTGGGCTTTAGGGCTACGTGGGTTCATGATAGGATCTCTTGTGGTGAGCTTTGGGCTAAGGTTCATAGTGTACTGGCAAGGGGAAGTGTTAACTTGAAGGCAATTTGGAAGGAACTCGAAGAAATAGGTCAGCTTGGTAGTGGTTTGGATCAGCACGGTAATATAAATGATCGGTTCTTTTGGAATGGCGAGGCTTTGTAGGTGTATTGTATGCTCTTGGGTTTGGAAATTTGTGTACTTGGTTGAGTTAGAGGGATTTACATCTGATGGCTTGGTTATGTGCAAATGAGTTCCGAAGAGTTCACGATGGTGTCAACCACATCTTGAGATGAATATTTTCTACAAGCATGGCGAGTTTGTTGCGCCTTGTGATTTTCTCCTAGATGGGGTCAAGTGGAAGGTTTTTGGTTGATTGAGTATCTACCCTACTGGTGACTCATAGTTGATAAAGCGATTCTCGTGCTTTTATATGATGTCATGATAGATGCGGTGCGACGTGTGGGATTGATATTTACATGTACAAGGTTGCGGTTTAGTTTCAAAGGGAAGGTCATGAGTTTTAGATAGCACAGACGGTTTTAGATGTTTAGAAGAATGCTGGTAGTATTTGGTATCAACTGAGATGAATGTGCATTTCAGAAAGGCGCATTGTGTTTTGACTTGCGGATGCTTGACTGGTATTATGGTAATCGCCTGGTTGATCGACTGTTGATGTTCAGATTTTGCTATATGGCACGGAAGAATTATAGAAGTATTTTTCATAGGATGATCACGTATGAGGAATGTGTTAGTCATCCGAGTAGTGGAGTTGGGATCAGATATGGTGATTCTTGTATTCTAGGGATTTGGAGACTGAGGGTTCTTAGAGGTGAATTGTTCCTTGGTTGCTGACGATGAAGGTATGTTAAGAAGTTGGTGGCTGATTTTATATGTTATGGATAGGTTATTGTGGACTTTTCAGAGGTTATGTACCGATATTGGGAGGATCAGATTAATTTGGAGGCGACTGGTAGGTCTAATGAGAATGTGTATTCTACATCGGGTTGAAATTTGGGTACTCCGCACAGCTACTGTTGAGGGCTGTGTCATTCGGTTAGAGTTGATCTTATTCGTGTATGATATGTTCCATGTCTTACTATTGTATGCTATAATGGGTTGTGAGACTATCGATTACTTACACACATGATGCGGTTCTGTTTGGGCATTATGGCAGAATTCGAGCGAGATGGCTCTTGGGGTGTTGAATGGTTGATTGCGCCTTGGTTATGGTCTTCTTGTATGTGGTATATTGTACTATCCGTTTCTCCATGGTTATAATCCTTTGTGCCTATTTCATGTGTTTTGTTTCTCCTTTGTGTGATGGGTTCATAGCATTGTGCTTATGATGGTATCTGTTGAATGGTTGATTGTGAGCTTGTGATTGGGCCTTGTGGCAGAGTTCAAGCGAGATGGATCTTAGGGTGCTGAATAGTTTAGTGCGCCTTGGTTATGGTCTTCCTGTGTGTGGTATATTGTAGTATCCGTTTCTCCATGGTTATGATCCTTTGTGCTTATTTCGTGTATTTTGTTTCTCCTTTGTGTGATGGGTTCATAGCATTGCGCTTGTGATAGTATCTGTTGAGCTTGCGGAACGGTTCTCTCATTTGATTCTCTTTCCATTTTTGGGTACATTTGCGTTGTTTCTTGTTTGGTGCATAGATTACATGGTATGTGGCTATAGATGGTATTGGTGTGGCATGTCGGTTGAGCAGCTTGTACTCGATGAGGTGAGGTTATTGGACCTGGAATGAGTACTATCGGATTTGATTAATGTATGTTTGGATGAATAACGTCACTAGTCAGCTTAGGTTTTGGCTATCATTCTTGGTGGGCGTGAGAGCTCCACGACTTATTGATATGATGAGTGTTATGAGTTTTCACGTGTTTTTTTCATCCTTGGCAGTGTATGAAGGTTCATAACGAGGTTTTTGTTGAGACGAGGTTGGTTACCAGTGCTGGATTTGTTATAGAGCAACTATTGTGGTCGGAAGCTATTGCTATAAGTATCTGAGTTATGTGGTATATCATGTGATTATATCATGGGTTATGATTATGGCTTGATACAGCTTATTCAGACTTATACAATGTATAAATGCGCGAATCAAGTCTTATAATGGACTACGGATGTTGAGGATTTAATTCTAAGGCTTGTGGACTAATGTTGAAGAAAGGATCTTCAGTTAGGTTGGGTTGTCAGGCTTACATGGATTGTGGTGACGTGGGATCGCCCATGGGTATGTGTATGGTGAGTTTATACACTGATTTGATGGCTTTGGAACGACTCTTGGACTATTCGAGGAAGAACATATATTTAAGTGGGGGAGAATGTAACGACCCGACCGGTCGTCTTAAGAAATTGCATTCATTTTGGTGGTTTGAAGTCTTGAATAGCTTTTCATATAATGTATTATGACTTATGTGTATCTCCGGTTTTCATTTTTGTGTGGTTCGGGATCGTTTTGGAAGATTGATTCTCAATTTGGAAGCTTTAAGTTGGAAGAGTTTACCAAGTTTGACTTTGGTGTATTTGACCTTGGATCGGAGTTTTGATGATTCCGTTAGGCTTGGATGTGATTTTGAACTTGGGCGTATGCCCGGATATGCATTTGGAGGCTTCTAGAAGGTTTTGGCCATAATTAGCAAAAGTTGGCAATTTGAAGGTTTGGAAGGTTCATAAGTTTGACCGGGAGTTGACATTGATAATATCGGGTTCGTATTATTGTTCCGGGAGTTGGAATATGTTTTTATGTCATTTGGAACTTGTGTGAAAAATTTGAGGTCATTCCGAGTTGATTTGATAATGTTCAGCACGAGTTTTGGAAGTTGAAATTTCAAAAGTTTATTTAGTTTGATTTGAGGTGCTATTCGTGGTCTTGATGTTGTTATGTGTAATTTGAGGCCTCGAGTAGGTCTGTGTTATGTATTGAGACTTGTTGGTGTGTTCATACGGGGTCCCGAGGGACTCGGGTGAGCTTTGGACGAGCTTCGGATCATTTACATATTTTTAGGTTGACTTGGTTCTAGTGTTTCGCATATGCGCATGTTGGAGCATAGATGTGGATCTGCTTCTGCGAGGTTGGAGTCGCTTCTACGGGGTTGTGGCATATTCACATGTTCCGCATATGCGGGTTAGGGACCGTATGTGTGGGGTCACATCTGCAGATGATTGATCGCAGATGCTGGATTGAGGCTCCAGGTGGGTGTCCTCTTCTGCGGATGGATATGCGCTTCTGCATTATCACATATGCGGGTCGAGTGGCACAGATACGGTTTGTGGGCAGGTAAGTGTTAGTCGTAAATGCGAGCTTTGTCTCGCAAATGCGGGAGCACAGGTGCGCGAGTTGGTCCGCAAATGCAGAAATGCCAGGGCAGGTTGTATTTAATTTGAAGGTTTGTGCATTTTATCACATATGGAGATTTGGAGCTCGGTTTTGGGCGATTATGGAGAGGATTTTCACCACATAGATTGGGATAAGTATATTTGACCCGATTTTTATTATATTAGATGATTCTATCTTCGATTTTGACATTTGCTTGATGATTCTAAAAGAGAAATTGGGAATTTTTGTCTAAACATTCTTAAAGTGAATAATTGGGTTTTGAACATAGATTCGAGGTCGGATTTGAGTAAAATTAGTATCATTGGACTCATAATCTAATAGGTTGTTGGAATTTGTGAGTTTTGTTGGGTTTCGAGATGCGGGCCCCGGTTGACATTTTAGTTGACTTTGAGTATTTGATTAAAGATTCGACCTTTATCGCTTAGGTTTGTTTCCTATGGCATTATTTGATCATTCTGAGTTGTTTTTGGCTAGTTTCGAGCTGTTCGGAGGTTGATTCATGCAGAAAGGTATTTCTAGAGTATTGTTTGGCTTGCTCGGTATCTGATTCAGCTTGTTCGAGGTAAGTAACATATCTAAACATAGAATTAAGGATAGTTATCCCTAAGAACTATGATATTTGAGATATCTTGGGGGTGGTGCAAGTGCTAGGTGACAGGCGTGGGTGTGCGCACCGGGATATTCATGATTCGGGTAGTCCTTAGAATATTATATGCGTTGTTTTGCTATCATACTTCGTCGATATCATATTTTCTCTATTCGTATGACTACGTGGGTTATTATTCAAGCTAGAAATCATGTCAAGGTTGTCTGCTTAATTATTTGAGATGTGATAGGGCTATCTTTGCTGTGTTGAGCTATTTGCCTTAGCCGTAGTCATATTATTTGATCATGATAGTTACATCCACATGTTATATCTCTGTCTGTGTGCACTTTTGAAATGTTGTCTCACATGTTATTGGTGTCCTTGTACGGGACACGAGTTTGAGATGTATTTGGGGCATATTGTGATTTTTCGTGTTATTTAAATTGGATTATGTTTTTTTTGTGAAATGTTGGCATATAGAGACTGGAGTGGATTGATGATTGATATGGGTTGTAGAGCCGTATTGTGAGTTATGTTCGATCGGGTTGCACGACACAACGATTATATTGATATTGTGGTGGCGCGTAAGCCAGGCCTAACACTGGGCTAAGTGTTACTTATTTTGAGGCTACATGTGCACCAGGCCCCACGATTGGGATATGTGATTATGATTAGCGCTTGGGCATGATCCGCCCCTCCGGAGTCTGTTATGCCAGCAATGGGCGCATGTTCAGTGATTTATATACGTGCTGATTTGAGGGGCATTTATGACAGGTACCTATATAGTGCTAAGTGTTGATGTGTGGGATGGTGAGGGCCTTGTTCCAGGAACCGTGAGCATGCTAAGTATGGTTATTCTTGATGGTTTCACTGTGATGATATTGATTTGACATATATATTTAATATGTAGACACAGAGATGTATTTTCCTCATGCTAGACGGTATATGACATTTGATGACTTGACATGTATGTTTAACATGTAGGCTTAGAGATGTATTATCTTATGCTAGACGGTATATGACATTGATGACTACGTACATGTAGGCATAGAAATGTATTTTTCTCATCCTAGATGGTATATGAAAAGTCTTATGTGATGTTGTAAATTTAAAAAACATAGTTCTTTTGATTAATTGATTCCAGTGGTAAGATTTGGGAGTTTGACTGTTATACTTAAAAAGTATGTCTATCTTTCTGTAACTGCGAATGAACTGAGCATAATATCTCTCTTAAGTTACTTTTACTATCTCCATTATATTATTATGAATTGTTATTGGCTATTGGTGTTAGACTCTGACCATCTTCTGAGCTCGTCACTTCTTTCAACTTGAAGTTAAGTTTGTTAATTACTGAGTACATGTGGTCGGTTGCACTCATACTACACTTCTGTACCTTGCGTGCATATCTTGGAGCTGATACTGATGCGTATGGCGAAAGATGGCATTGAAGATGTACCTATTTTTCGGATATAGTTGCCACTTGTTCTTGGCAGTTAGAAAATTTAAAATCTGTTTATGTATATTTCAAACAGATGTTCTGTTTATTTTTATACCAGCTTTGTAAATCTAAGGTTTAGTGGCTCATGACTTGTACTACCAATCCTTGGGTTATTGTATAAAATTCAGTTATTTCAATTCTTGACTCTTATCTTTATTATTAGAATTGTGTTGGTTGTTATTTGGCTTACATAGCGGGTTGGGTTAGGTGCCATCACGATTAGGCAGATTTTGGATCGTGATAGTATCAATGTGATTCAAATGATCTACGTCACTAGGCATACTTCATATGATCTACTTGAAGATTGTTATGATAATGACGAGAGGCTATATATTACTAACATATGTATAGTAACATGGTCTCATAGTATGATGGTCGTAGGGCCTATCTATCCAGTATGAAATACTGCAAAACATTTAAAGGAGAATATATTTTTCTTGGCTTGGTGGAGTTTGAGCACTCCTTATGTGTGAGCGAGAGATGTTGAAAAAGCTACCAATAAGGGATGCTAATTGGACCATTAACCCATTAGGTAGTCCTTATCCTAAAATTCTAATTATGTCATATATATATACAATTCTGGATGACGCTTATACATATTGGAAAATAGACGCTTTTTCCATTCAAGATGACCATGGCTAAGTGTTGGAAAATAGACGATGTTTCCATTCTAGATGGCGACGGCTACATTTATGGAGAGAACTATTTGCATCTCTGAGGGGATATCTAGGTTGTGGAACCAAAAGAATTATTTGACTTTGTGATAATTCCTACTGACCGGTAACTCAAGCTACGATTGTTGTATATCCGCTTAGGCAAAGGAGAAACTGATAAGTCTCCTAATCAAGTATTTACAATTGAAATACTACAAATTATAATAAAAAATTTAATTTGATAATTGAAAGATAAAATATTTTTCTAGAACTAATCAATGATTATCCTTTAAAAAGTTAATACCATTTTAATTGTCACGACCCAAAAATCTCACTAAGTCGTGACGGTACCTAACCCAACCCGTTAGGTAAGCCAATAAATATAAGCTACCGGTAAATTGAGAATTCAACAATATATATATATATATA
>AWOL01S0038183.1:60351-83924 GCA_000715115.1 Nicotiana otophora
CTTTATGATATTTATGTACTCTTAGAGGCTTGTAGACAGATGTCATGTATACAGATACTAGTATGGCCTTATAGGCCAGTACGTTATATGTATAAATCGGTATATCAAGTTGGGTCACCCTATATTGAGTATTTCCTCATGTATTATTCTACTTATATCACGACAGCCTCTCTAGCTCAATTACCTATGATAGTATGATAGAAAAGATATGTTATGTTGGTACTCGGTTGAGTAAGGTACCGGGTGCCCATCGCGGCCCATCGGTTTGGGTTGTGATAGTGAAGGATGTAGTGTACATAGAGTAGGAATTTGCTCGATTGCTTAGGAGTGTGGGTTACTCCCTTGTGTGTTGGTGTGCTAATGGGGCACAGATCGTTCGGTCCGTTTGGTCGGTTTAATTGAGATTTGAGTAGAGTGGATGACTCTCGAGAATGGTTCTAATGGATTCAAGATTTATATGTAGCGATTTGGAATTTTCAAGATTTGTATATGGTTAGAAACTAGAGTTATATTGGATGGTGTCGAGACTTGTGGAATTTTTATACCATTGTGGATTATGCATTTCAAGTTCAAGAAAGTGAAGAAAACAGTTTTAGGTTCACATAAGGTCTCTTTAAAGTGGGTGTCGCGGTTGTGGTGATTTGGGATGCTTAAGAGGGAAGTTAGCGGCTTATGGGCCTTAGGGCGTTGTGGTTGTATACTAGGGTCTCTTGTGTGGTGAATTTGGGTTAAGGATCGTGGTGTTCCAGCAAGGAGAAGTATCAATTTGAAGGCAATTTGGAAGGGACTTGGAGAAATATGACAAAGTGGTAGTAGGTTGGATCAACACAGTAATGGATATAATCGGTTCTTTGGGTACTTATGATGTGGCTAGTCTCCACAAGTGTTTCGTGGAAATGCTCTTGGGCTTTGGCGACCTGCGTGGCTGGGTTGAGTTAGTGAGATTTGGTTCTGATAGCTTGGTTATGTGCAAATGGGTTTCGAAGAGTTGTTAATAGTTTTTACCACGGTTCGAGGAGTATATTTCCTACCGGCATGAGGAATATGTTGCGACTTGGGATTTTCTCCGGGATGAGATCAAATGCAAGGTTTCTGACTGAACATTTATGTATTCTGTTTGTGATTCAGAGTTGATTATGAGATTTTTGTACTCTTCACAGGATGGCATGGTAGATGCGGTGTGTTGTGTGAGATTGAGATTTGCATGTGCAAGGTCACGGGTTAGTTTGGAACGGAAGGGCATAAATTCGTAGGCAGCATAGACAGTTTCAGATGACTAGGTAAATGATATTACTAATCGGTATGGCTTGATGAGAGTATACATTTCATAAGGGGCAATGTGGTTTGATTTATGGATACTTCACTGGTACAGCGACACTTTCCTGGTTGATCGACTACTGATATTCAAATTTTGCTATGCGGCACGGAATAATTTTAGAAGTATTCCTTGTGGGATGATCGTGTATGAGAGATGTGTTAGAAATTCTGGCGGTGGAGATGGGATAAGATATGGTGATTCGTGTTTTCTATAGATTTGGAGACTAGGAATTCTCAATAGCAGATTGTTTTATGGTTGTGGACTGTGAAGTCATGGCCGAAGCTAGCCAGATGAAAGTATGTGTTATTATTCAGTCATTGTGGGCTTTTGGATGATTATCTATCTATTTGTGGGTGCCCGGAGTTGATTTGGGGGTCCATTGGTAGGCCCAATTAGGATTTGTATTCTACTCTGAGCCGGATTGGTTGGCTCCATATTGCTATTGTTGAGGGATGTTCCATTCGGTTGTTGTTGAGCTTATTCGTATTCTAAAAGGATCTGTGAATTACTCTTCTATGCTACGAGGAGTTGTGATTCGTTGGCTATAAGCACACCTAGTGTGGTTCTATTTCGGCTTTATAGCGGAATAGATATATATATATATATATATATATATAATAAACACTACAACCGAGTACAATACAACTACCCCAAGGACTGGTAGTTTAAGTATAACGACCCGGCCGATCATTTTGTGTATTGTAGCCCCGTTCTCCCATTTATTGCTTATTCTATGTTCGTTTGTTATTATGTGATTTGTCGGGGGTAGTTGGTTTGGTTCCGGGGATATTTCGGAATGAATTGAGACACTTAGTCCCAAGGTTGGAAGCCGAAGTTGAAAGAGTTGACCGGATATTGACTTGTGTGTAAATGAATCCGGAATGGAGTTTTGATGGTTCTTATTTGGAGGTCCGTAGGTAATTTTGGCTTGAATTGGCGAAAGTTGGAAAAGTTGAAGTTTAGAAAGTTGAGAAGTTTGACCGAGAGTTGACTTTTTTGTTATCAGGCTCGGATTTTTGTTCTAGAAGTTGGAATAGGTCTGTTGTGTCATTTATGACTTGTGTGCAAAATTTAAGGTCAATCGGAGTTGGTTTGATAGGTTTCGGCATCGATTGTAGAAGTTGGAAATCCATTAGTTTTATTAGGCTTGAATTGGGGTGCGATTCGTATTTTTGATATTGTTTGATGTGATTTGAGGCCTCGACTAAGTTCGTGTGATATTTTAAGATATGTTGTTATGTTTGGTGGGGGCCCGTGGGCCCTGGGTGAAATGCGGACTGATCACGGATTGAGTGTGGCTTTGTTGAGCTGCAGATTTTCCTTGTGTCTGGTTTCCTTATAGGCGTTCGCGAGAGAGGTATCGCGTTCGCGAAGGTCTAGGGAAATTGTGCATCGCGATCACGAGAGGGCGTTCGCATTCGCGTAGAAGGATGAGGCAGGCTTGGGCACCAAACCTTAAATCTTCGCGTTTCGTGGTCAAGGAGACGCGTTCGCGTAGCCAGAGCTCTGTGAAGCATCACGTTCGCGAGGTAACCTTCGCGTTCGCGTAAGAGGATATTTAGGCTGTTGAGTTTTGTGCTTCTCGAACGTGAGGCACTTTCCGTGTTCGCGAAGAAGGGCATCTTAGCAGCAAATATTTATTTCAATATTGAGGGTTAGAGTTACTATTTTCTATTTTGAGTTGTAGACCTCGGTTTTTGGCGATTCTTGAAGGGATTTCAAAGATTTGATTGGGGTAAGTGATTCTAACTCGAATTTTGTTACATTACATGAATCTATCATTGTTTTTATCATTTAATTAGTATTTTGGGTTGAAAAAACTGGAAAAAATTTGTGAAACTTCAAAAACTATTATTTGGGGATTGGAAGGTCGAGTTAAGATCGGAATTGAGTAATTTTGGTATGGTTTGACTAATTATTGAATGGGTGTTCGGATTTTATTAATTTTTTCGGATTTCAAGACGTGGCACGGGGTTGACTTTTGACTTTGGTTAAAGAACATAGCTTTATCGTATGGAATCGATTACTTTAGCTTGTATTGATTGTATTAAGTTGTTTGTGGCTAGATTCGAGTCGTTCGGAGGCCGATTCGCGAGGCAAGGTCTTGTTGGAGTAGGTATTTGTGCGGTTTGAAGTAAGTAATACTTCTAAACTTAGTTGTGAGGGTATGAATCCATGATATACGTGTTATAGGGATGGTATTGAGGTGACACACATGCTAGGTGACAGGTGTGTGGGCGTGCACCGTGAAAATTAGGACTCGGTTATTTCAGTGGTATCGTGTAGTTATCAAACCTTGCAGCTATATGTAATTCCTACGTGTTAGAGTAATTGAGCTGCAATCCATGTTAGAAATCATGTGTTAGGCTATATGCTTATTCTGTTGGGACCCACTGAGGTCATTTCTGTTATTGAATTATTTGCTTAAATTGCAATTATGTACTCAGTCACACCCATCATTTGTATATCATATCTTAGTCTCTATTGTCATTTATTATTACATCATGTATCATTGTTTGGGCGGATTGGCATGAGATTTGTGAGCCCGAGAGACTAGAGATTTATGACTGAGTTGGGGCCTGAGAATCGTGTTGTGAGTGAGGTTGTGGATCGGTCTGCATGCCGCAGTAGGTCTTCTTGGCTTTATATATATTATTATTGTGGATAGGGCTGCACACCGCAGCAAGCCTTATAGGCTTTATCTATTATTATGGGATCAGGATGCACGCCGCAGCAGGCCATATTGGCTTTATATTAATATTTGGGCAGGATCCGCCCTTTCGGAGTCTGTCATACTAGCGGTGAGCGCAGGTATCGTACAGTGCTGAGTGATTGAGTGTGATGAGTGAGAGTTGAAACAGTCAGATTGAGTACTCTGAGAGTGTGAGTACATGAGTTTAACATTGTGATGCATTACATGTGGCATGCATATTTGACATGTAGATATAGAGATGTAACATTCCTCATATCAGTCATACTTGGCATATTTTATCAGTGTTGAGCTTAAATGTTAAACTTGAAAGCATGCCTACATTTTTGTATCTAATAGGATAGGCTAAAGCAACAAATCTAGTTTTAAATGAACTCTTCTGTCGTGAGTACCTCTAGTTTTAAACTAGTAAGACATTATTTCAATCTAAAATACTAAAATTAAAACTCAACAATTCAAAAAATCTATTACAATGCTAAAGCAACAAATCTAGTTTTAAATGAACCCTTCTATAGTGAGTACCTCTAGTTTTATACAAATTACAGATGATTTCAATCTAAAATACTAAAATTAAAATTCAAAAGATCTATTACAATGCTAATTAACTTTGTCCTAATTCTTAATATTAATTTTGTCCTAAAAGTGTCAAGTGATTTTTTCTCAATATGCTACTTGGCTTAATCTTAAGCTTGACTACCCTCCTTTTAATAATATATAGATATAGATAGATAGATTATTTTGTTATTTATATGATTCTCTAACTACTAACAGATCTATTTGTTATTTTTTCAGAATATTTCATTTATCTTCACAAGTAAAAGTTAATTAATTTCTAAATAATATAACTTTATCAAAATAATTATAAATATTTTTCTTTATCACATTTTTTACCATGGGTAGAAGATGAAATCAGTTAAATCCGTATATTTGATTCTTATCTTTTAGATTAATGTAACGACCCGACCGATCGTTTTGGGTGCTAACTTTATTTTTCGAGACCCCCATAGCTTCATTTGATGTTTATTGATTTGCGTGTGTGATCCGTGTCATTTTTTGGAAAGTTGTTACGTACAATTTTGAAGAAAATAAAATGTTTGACTTAAAGAGGGTCTAGTTGACCACGGCCAATATTTTTGGTAAACGATCTCGGATCGATGTTTTGACGATTCTGGTAGGTTCGTACGATATTTTTAGACTTTTACGCACGTTTGGTTAGGGTCCAGGGTGACCCGAGCGCATTTCGGCGCGTTATGTGAAAAATTATGAAAATGAGTTTTAATGCTGAAATTCTTGAGTTTTGAGGTAGCGAGCAAGTTTATAGGATGTTATTACACTTGTGTGCATGTACGATTTGGAGCCTGAGTGGTTTGGGCGAGTTGCAGATGCATTACAGATGAGTTTGGAATAGCTGATGCATAGTTGTTGCTAGTGTCAACTTGCAGATCTCGCAAATGCAAAACTCGCTTTTGCCAGTGACTGCTCGCATCTGCGAGTGGAGCTGGGGGATGGGCACTTCGTAAATGCGAAGTTTTGATTGCAAACGCGGACTGTGGGAGCTCCACAAATGTGAAATACCTGTCGCATTGGCTGGCCAACTTCGCAAATGCGAAGCTTTGATTGCAAATGCGCACGTGGGGGCAGTCGCAAATGTGAACCTTTTGTCGCAATTGCGACCTCTTGGGGCACGTTGCACTGGTCGCTTTTGCAATATCTGCATCTAGGTAAAAGAGAAAAAAATCAGGACTTAGCTCATTTTACATTATTTTCAATCCTAAACACTCTAGAGGCGATTTTTGAAGAACGTTTTCTTCCCAATTTATTATAAGCATCTTTAACTAGTTTTCAATCAATTTCAATTACTTTTCATGAGATTTTAACATCAAATCTAAGAAGTTTATGGTAGAAATTAGGGGTTTTGGGTAGAATTTAGGAGTTTTGTAAAATTGAGATTTAGACCTCAAATTGAGGTTGGATTTCGAAACAAATCACATTACCGTGCTCGAGGGTGAATGGGTAATCGAATTTTGATCAGAATCTCGAGTTTTGACCAAAAGAGCCCGAGGTTGACTTTTGTTGACTTTTTTAATTTAGATAAAGATTGAATCTTTTTTATTCGTGGGTAGTTTCTAAAGTTTACTTTGAATTGATTGATCGATATTTGGATAGATTCGGTTGGTTTGGAGGCTTGTTCTAACGAAAAAGTCGTGGTTGAGTATTGATTTAGCTGCGGAAAGAGATAAGTATCTTGCCTAGCTTTGTTGAAATATTTTTCCTACTAGTTGATATTATTTTCTATATGCGGGGGTGATGCATATACGAGGTGACGAGCGTATATACATAAGCCAGGTTTCCATGCTCGGGAGGGGGAATTATATGCTTCTTTGTACCTTTGTTGAACTTGATGATCCCTTAACCTATGTTTCATTTATTTCGATGACTAATAAACTTAATAAATATGTTAGAAATCATGCTAGAATATATATGACATATTAACAAGGATTTAATATGTTGTTTTGAGATCCATTGCATATCTAACTTGACCGTGGTGTCACGAACCTATATCTATACCTATTATTATCATATTACTTGAGCTTCTTTATTTGTAATAAGAGATGGTGATTAGGGCCTTCGGGCTATATTTGGCACGATGGTTATTTCAATGCAGCTGATATGATGTTTGAAAGATGAGTATTTGCATTTGGTTTGAAATGCGATTGGTTTGTTGGTTATTACCATGCAAAAAGGAAGGAAGTTGCATTTGTGTTATGATTACTCATTCGTTAAGCACTTACATGTCCTTTACTTTGGTTTCTATTAAAGTTGGTTGTTTTGTATGATACCTTCCATTTGAGTTCCTTTGGTAGTTACCTCTGCGTTTTTCCTTTGGCCCGTTATAGTTCTAGCTAAGTCTTTACCTTGCCTGTTATTGTTATACATGCGCTTTTACTTGATTTACTTCTGCTATATGTCCTCTTCGAATTCATGTCGTTATTTGTTATTAGCCCATACATGTTTGCCTCTAATTATCACGTGATTTACTTGTTATAAGCCCTAACCGTCTACATGTCTTCACTCACTACATGCTTTCACTTACTACATGTCTTCACTTACTATATGCTTTTACTTATATGCCTTCACTTATTAAAAGCCTTTACTTGCTACAGGCTTATACTTGTTACATGTTTTCATATACTGAATACCTTCATTTGATCCCTATTCCAAATTGACAAACACCTTTACTCCTTTCATGTTCTACTCTTCTTTGCTTAACTGGACTGGGTGAATTTTAGAACCTTTACTCCTTTCATGTCTTTACCTTGTCTGTTATTGTTATACATGCGCTTTTACTTGATTTACTTCTGCTATATGTCCTCTTCTGATTCATGTCGTTACTTGTTATTAGCCCATACAGGTTTGCCTCTAATTATCACGTGATTTACTTATTAAAAGCCTTAACCGTTTACATGTCTTCACTCACTACATGCTTTCACTTACTACATGACTTCACTTACTATATGCTTTTACTTACCATATGCCTTCACTTATTAAATGCCTTTACTTGCTACATGCTTCTACTTGCTACATGATTTCATATACTGAATACCTTCATTTGATCCCTGTTCCAAATTGACAAACACCTTTACTCCTTTCATGTTCTACTCTCCTTTGCTTAACCGTACTGGGTGAATTTTAGATTGGTTGTGTGTTATACTTTATGGAAGCCTTATTATTTTATACGGTAGACTAGCTTCTGATATTGGACTGCTCACTTACTCTGTTTGAGTTGTGTTACCTAGTTGAATACCACATGCTCGTTTTTTCAGTGTTACGTTGTGAACTTTTTCCGCTTTTGGTTGTTGTTTCGATTTCTTATGATATGATTGATATTGGGATCGCATTGCACGCTGCAACAGAGTTTATTGATATTGAAATCAGATTTCACGCCGCAAGAGTATTTATTGATGCCGGGATCGGGTTGCACGTTGTAACATTATTAATTGTAATTGGGATCGGGTTGCACGCCATAACGGTATTTATTGGTGATGTTTGGTTATGATCCTTGTGCGTGTTTCATAATTATTATTCCCTTCGTAGAAATAGTTATGAGGTTATGTGTTGTTTTCCATGTCTGTTAACTTGCCCCATAGCTCTTCAGTTGTTACTCCTACCATTATTCGACATATCTCGTCTTGTTTTTCCTACTTATTATCTGCGCATGTACATATTAAGTGAGTATCTTAAACTTAAAACCTCGTCACTACTTCACCGAGGTTAGTCAAGATAAGTACTTACTGAGTACATGAGGTCGGTTGTACTCATACTGCACCTTGCATGCAGATCTTGGAGCTGCGTAGCTGTGGAAGATGAAGCCCGACATTGAAGATGTGCCCGCGTTCCAGATTCAAGCTGCCTCTTGTTCATGGTAGTTTAGGACTTAAATTATGTTTATGTACATTTCAAACATATATTGTATGTATTCTTCATATCGACTTTGTAAATCAAAATCATAATGGCTCATGACTTGTTGTCACGGTCCAAATCTCAACATGTCGCGATGGCGCCTATCATAGTACTAGGTCAGGCGACAATCACAAAATAACTATTCATTTTAATTTAAAAGCATGATATATTGAGTTTAACAGTGAAAATCTCATAAATAACCGAAAGGAATAACTGCGACTCAAATACAATATCTCCCAAAATCCGAGTGTAGATGAGCTACTAAATATCAACATAGTCAAAACTTCTAATACAACTATCTGGAAAGATAGAACAATGCTAAATAAACTGAAAAGAAAGATAGTCGAGGTCTACGGACGCCAAAACAGCTACCTCAAAAGTCTCAAAGCAGGAAATGCTCCATGTCTAACAACACCGTGACCAAAAGTACCTAGATCTTCACACGAAGTGCAGAGTGTAGTATGAGTACAACTGACCCAATGTACTCAATAAGTGACATGACTAACCTTGGGCTGAAAGCGGTGACGAGCTCAGAAAGGTACAGTCCAAATCTATATAATAATAGTATAAATAAAACAGGAAAATGACAGTAATAACTCAGAGAAATCTCATGGTTAGTTTGTACACAGTACAAAAATATAGACCAGGGCCGACTCCAACCTTATGTGGAGTAAGGCGTGTGCCTTAAGCCCCAAAATTTAGGGGGCCCCATTATTTTTAAAAATAATAGGTTCATAGGTATTTTAAAAATAAGATTTAGTTTTTTAAATAAAAAACTAGAGTTTTTAATATAAAGGAAAAAAAACTTTTTAGATATATAAATAAAATAATACTTTGACTTACTTAAAAATCTGTAGATGAATAGTTTTCATAACTTCTAGTTTTTTTATTTTTTACTCCTTCATTAAAATTTTGCTTTCTCTTTCTTAATTTGTCCAAGTCAATCTATCTTTTTTTTCAATCACTTCATATTTCAGAAAACTCTACATATTTTTTGTATTTCTCTTTGATATTCTTACTCACTTCTTTCTCCAAGATTTCACTAAGTGTTCAACAATACTTTTAAGCTTTCAATAGTTCTATACTTCTATTGCTTTGTAAAATCTTATATAAGATCAACAATATCTCAAGAAAGATTAGATAGGTTGGCTATATTATCAATCGAGCAAGAATTATTAGAGAAAATCGATTGTAAAAAAAGATTATTAATAACTTTATATCTCAAAAAGTTAGAAGAATAAACTTCAAATAAAAACATATCTTATAACTTTCTTTTAAAACTTTAGGCCTTATATCAAACTTTGGCTTTAGGCCCCGTGTGTGCTTGAGCCGCCCCTGCAGATTCACAGTGATTGATTTAAGTTTGAGAGCATGAGATAATTTTTGAAAATACAGTAAAACAAAGTCTATATATTATTAAAAGGAGTAGTCAAGCATGACAAAAATGATTAATTTCTAAAGCTAAAATAAAAGCGGATGTATTCTTTATTTTTTTCGTTTTATTATTAAACGTAATTAAGTCAATGGATATTGAGGAAATTGAAATAAAATACAAAGTTACAGTGACTGCAAATTAGATTAATTGAGAGAAATTTGAGAAAAGAATTGAAAAAGATTGGTAATGATTACACGAAGTCAAAAGAGAAAGAAGGTAAGGACGAAAAGAAAGGGACTTCGAAGAAAGTTTTGCTCAAAAATAAATCAAAAAATATGATAAATACGTTATTAAAATACAAAAAACTGTAATCAAAACCAAAGGTAAATTTTTGTTTTTACCGTTTATGCTTAGATACCGTTTTCGTTTCTTTGATGAGACTTATCTAATATATTGAATTTCTTTACATGATATATATAAAAAAGGTTTCAAGGAATATTCATAGATAGGCCAAGAACTGGGTAAGTGAATCGATTGATATTACTGTATACAATAAATTGGGTCGAAAAAATAAAATTAAGATCGAAAAATATTGCAACAATCGTAGTATTTGATTTCAAGTAATTTGAGTGTATAAATCTCTATGAATCCTCTGATTCTTCTTTTCAATAGTAGATAAATTCAAGGGCCTTTGAGCTTGATCTTGAACCTATATTTGTTGTCACAAACGATGATGTTGAATTCAACTAGCACGGACTTTGATTTGAACTCGTACTCCTTGAATCTTGATTTATTCTTCTTTCTTGAATTTGAAATTGATTTGTTCTTCGTTCTTGAGCTTGAACTTGATTTGTTGAACTTGAACTTGATTGCTTGAAGGTTGAAACTTATGGAGGAATTCGCAGTGTTTGATCTACGAGCTCTTTCTTGCTTCTTGTTATAACTTCTGATGTCTTTTCTGAGTTATGAACACCCCTATTTATAGTTGTGGGAGGGAAGAATTATGATAAGAACAAACTCTTTCCGACCAATCAAATTGAAGTGTGACAAGGCCGCATGTGATTGGTCAGAACATGTCACTTGCACACGTGGCGCGATTTCATTGGCCTTTTAATTTGGCTTGGCATGCTTTGTCATTTTGACATGTGGCACGATCTTATTGGCTCTTTCGTTTAACTTGGTGTGCCACGTCATTTGACACTGGCACCAAACTGGGCCTCTAGGAAGATGACGCTTAATAAAGTGGGCTCATCACTTTAGCCCAATGAATTAAGACTTATTTATTTAATCCATATATATTGGACTTATAGAATTAATTCAATTATATTAGCCCATAATATTTATTTGGACCAATATATCTTGAATTTAAAATATAGTCCAAATTATTTTATGGATTTAATTTAAATAAAATTTATATGCCTACAAATGCCCCCTACTTCAAGACTTATCGTGGTATAGACTTATCAAACCTCAAAGATTAGACTTGAAGTAACTGTAAAATAATCACCCTCCCTTTTTTATTTATAAAAAAATTAATATTTTCTTCCTCGTTATGACTTTGAGCATGCTGACATATTTGTAGCTTTGATTTTATAAAGCCACATTAACCAAACATGTTTGAGTCAAAGAAATTCACGTAATGAATTTGCATGGATCTTTAAGGTGGCATACTGCCAATGTTTCTTTGTTGGCTTTTAAATCTTTCTTTGGCAAGAATTAAACTTGGCATTCACTTATCCCTTGACGTCATCCCAAGACAAATTCTTTTAGGAGATGATATGATTCCTTTCTAAAGAATGCTACTTGCATCCATATATGTAACAATTATCATAGCCGCCTTTGCTAGTCAAGACCTTGTAGAAAACTAATTATAGCAATGTCCCACATCGAAACATGTTCTATGCAGACGCCTTTTTGGAATATATATATATATATATATATATATATATATATTCTAATAGCATTACTTTTGGCGTTTGCAAACCATCTTGAGTCTACTTTTTGACGAATTGGGAGCATTGACACGAAGGTAATTATGTGTGCTTTCTTCACTCCATTGTCTTTTTTG
Source organism: Nicotiana otophora (assembly GCA_000715115.1). Taxonomy (NCBI): domain Eukaryota; kingdom Viridiplantae; phylum Streptophyta; class Magnoliopsida; order Solanales; family Solanaceae; genus Nicotiana; species Nicotiana otophora. Next base: position 72,284 of record AWOL01S0038183.1, read on the forward strand.
TAGGTCAAGTGAGAAGGATATGTTCTTGTTTAACGAGATGATCCATATATAAATAAGACAATCTTAGGGTGTGAAGGGATGGGTACTCATCCTCACCCGAATATCGGAGAGATTACTGTCAAGGTGGCCCGACTATCGGAGAGATTACTGTCAAGGTGGCCCGACTATCGGAGAGATTACTCTCAATGTGATACGACTATCGGAGAGATTACTCTCAATGTGGCATGACTATCGGAGAGATTACTCTTAATATAGCTCGACTATCGGAGAGATTACTCTCAATGTGGCATGACTATCGGAGAGATTACTCTTAATATAGCTCGACTATCGGAGAGATTACTCTCAATGTGGCTCGACGATTGGAGAGATTACTCTCAATATGGCTCGACTATCGGAGAAATTACTCTCAATGTGGCTCGACTATCGGAGAAATTACTCTCAATGTAGCTCGACTATCAGAGAGATTACTCTCAATGTGGCTTGACTATCGGAGAGATTACTCTAAATGTGCCCCGACTATCGGAGAGACTTACATGTCCACCTTAAGATTGGAAAGTATAGTTTTCTTTTAAGGACAAAATCACGAAGAGGCCAACTTAAGGTGCAAAGGGACTTATATGTCCACCTTAAAATTGGAAAGTTATAGTTTTCTTTTAAGAACAAACCCACGAAGAGGCCAACTTAAGGTGAAAAGGGGCTTATATGTCCACCTTAAGATTGAAAAATTATAAAGCCTCAACTCGAAGACTTCATGGACTTGACGACGTCGATTCGAACACTTGGAAAACTTTGAAGATTTGGCGGACTTTGCAGACTTCAACTTGAAGACTGACAAACTTGAAGATTTGATGGACTTGAAGATTCGGCGGACTTTGACACTTTAACTTGAAGACTTTGAGGGCTCAAATATTTCCACTTGAAGGCCGGCGAGTTTTAGGACCTCAACTTCAAGACTTCAACTTGAAGACTTGGAGGCTTAAATATTTTGACTTGAAGACCGGCAGACTTAAAGATTTGGTGAACATGAAGACATAGTGAACCCCTGGATTTCAGCGCAGATACTTGGCATCCTCCTAAAATCGTTCCATTGAAAATACCAATTTACCATGGAGGGTTTCCCCCTTTAAATCAAATGGAATCCAAAGTTTAACAGAAGAATGGTATCTCAGCTCGATTTTCAAGTGCTGATTGAATGAATTACAATCCATCGTACTTCATTCTGACAACGATTGGGGGGTTATGTATCTTTTGAACTTATACGACTGAACTCAGAATGAAACTCTAAGCTGTCTACGTACCTCGATGAAGAGGATCAAGTCATACCGTAGTTCAGAATGGGTGGATATTATTTTTTTTTATGTCCTAACTTTTGTCTAGGCCGCCTCTTTCGAGGTTTTCAACCTAGCAGACTCTTTTTTTGTGGTGGGCCGTACACAGTTTAGATTTATGTGGGCCAGGAGTATAGGAACATGCAGTTTAGGCTCATGCGTCAAGGAGCGTTGCAACTTCAAGGATAATACTTCTTTAAAAACTTGCCATTGATAGGGCCGATTCTCATGTCTGCATCAACCAGCTTGTAAGCCCCACTTGAATAAGCTTCTTGTACGACATATGGCCCATCCCATTTTAAAGTGAACTTTTCTACAGGTTTATGGGAAGTAATAATGGGTCTTCATATGGCAAGGACTTGATCTCCTATATGAAAGGATCTCGGGCGAACTCTTTTATTGAAGGCGCGAGACAATCGAGCTTGATAATATTCAAGACTCTGCTGAGCTTCCAACCTCTTCTCATCAAGAGCCTCCAACTCTGCTAATCAAAGTCGAGCATTTTCTTCATCAGTTATCCCTTCTTGAATAGCCAATCGTAATGAAGGTATTTGACACTCGAGTGGCAAGACGGTTTCGACACCATAAATGAGTGAATAAGGAGTCGCTTATGTTGGCGTGTGGTGAGTCATCCTTTATGTCCATAGAGCTTCTTCCACATGGTGATTCCAATATCGTTTGGATTTTGAGATGACTTTCTTTAACAAGTTGCATAGAGTTATGTTGAATGCCTCAGCTAGACCATTGGCGACAGTATTGTACATTGAAGAGTTAGGTTGCTTGAAGCCAAAGAGATCATAAATTTTGTTCATCAACCTATTATCGAATGGCTTTCCATTATCCGTTATTATGTAGCGAGGAATGCCAAAGCGATAGATTATGTTTACTCGGATGAAACTTGCAACATTTTCCTTCTTTACCTCCTTAAGAGAAACAACTTCAGCCCATTTTGAGAAGTAGTCAGGTGCAGCTAAGATGTATAGGTGCCCACTAGAGGACTTTGGCAATGGTCCAACAACATCCAATCCCCAAGCGTCAAACAGCCAGGATGCCACAGTCGGGTGCAACACTTCAGGAGGTTGATGAATAAAATTTGCATGGAATTGACAAGCCTTGCATATTCAAGCATAGTCCAAGCAAGCTTTTACCATCGTTGGCCAATAATATCCCATCCTTTTTATATGAAAGTGGAGCTTTGGTCCAGACTGATGTGACCCACATACCCCAGAATGTGCCTCTTGCAAAGCTTGGAGTCCTTCTTCCTCCCCTAAGCATCGCAAGAGTACTCCCTCTAATGACCTTTTGTATAGAGTATCTTTGTAGTAAAGGAAGCGAGGTGCACGGCTACGAATTTCAGTCCTTCTTCTCAGATTTGCTGGAAGTATCCCATAGCTTAAGTAGTCGATAATGGGTTGTCGCCATTCTTCTTTCTCAGCTTCAGAAACAATGACAAAATGCTTGAGTTTATTTCCTTCACCTTCAACCTCATTTGACGGCGGTACTACCTATTTTTGGCAGACAATAACTTGCGCTTGATCAGGCATGGTTAACGATGAAGCTAGGGCAGCTAAAGCATCAACCTTCTTGTTTTCTTTCCTTGGCACATGTTGGATAGTCACGTCACCTACCCATCCTATTAACCTTTTAGCATAATCATGATATGGGCGTAGTTCAGGTTTCTTGACCCCGTAACTACCTAAAAGCTAGTTGATCACCAACTGAGAGTCACCAAAGACTTGCAATTGCAATCGCTTCATTTTGACAGCCATTTCAAGCCCAAGTATTAGTGCTTGATACTCAACAACTTTGTTAGAGAAGAGTTGCGTCACCGTAAAAGAGTAGGGCAGAACTTTACCTTGAGAAGTGACAAATACTACACCAGCACCAGCTCCTCCACGATGTGCAACACCATCAAAGTACATCTCCCATGGAGGTTAAACTTCAATGACCATTGCGTCCTCATCAAGTAGTGCGTCAGTTAGCTCCCAATCATCAAGTATAGGGTGATCTGCCAAGAAGTCTGCCAATGCTTGTCCTTTTACAGCCTTTTGAGGGATGTACAAAATCTCGAATTGTTAAAATTGGAGATTCCATCTCGCTAGTCGATCACTAAGAACAAGTTTTGACATCACGAACTTGATGAGATTTGCTTTAGAAATAAGACGAACAACATGAGCTTGAAAGTAGTGCTTCAACTTTTGAATTGAGAAGACCAGCGCCAAACACAACTTTTCAATTGGCGAATAATTCAGCTTGTTTGGTGTCATCATCATGCTCAAGTAGTAAAGAGAGTTTTCTTTCTCTCACTATTTTCTTGGGCCAACAGTGCTCCAACAGACCTTTCTTGTGCTAAAATATATAGTATCAGCGGCTTTCCAAGTATAGGGGTTGCTAAAACCGGAGGCTTTATCAAGTAGGATTTAATGCTCTCAAAGGCATTGCTACACGCTTGGTCCCATTTGAAAGGGACACCTTTCTTCATAAGGTGGCTGAATGGTTGGCACCTCCTAGCTAGGTTTGAGATGAATCTCCTAAGCTACACTAACTTTCCTTGTAGACTTTTCAATTCATGAATATCCCGAGGCTCAGGCATTTTTAAGATTGCATTTACTTTGGCTTGATCAATTTCAATCCCTCGATGCCGGACAATGAAACCAAGGAACTTTCCGAAAGTAACTCCAAAGGCGTGTTTCAATGGATTCATCCTAAGTTGGTACCTCCGGAGCAACTGAAACACCATTCTCAAGTCTTTCAAATGGTCGCCCTTCTTTCTTGATTTTACCACCAAGTCGTCCACATAGCATTTGACATTTTTGTGGAGGAGGTCGTCAAAAATATTCTGCATAGCCCTTTGATAAGTAGCACCAACGTTCTTCAAGTCAAAAGGCATTACCCTATAGCAATAAATACCCTTGGGGGTGCGGAATGCAGTAAGCTCTTCATCTTTTAGTGCCATGCGAATTTGGTTATAGACTGACAAACCATCCATAAACAACATTGCCTCAAACCCAGTAGTAGCATTGATCATCAGCTCTGGAATAGGAAGCGGGAATTCATCATTAGGACACGCATTGTTGAGATCCCTGAAGTCGACGCACACTCGAATCTGGCCATTCTTCTTCCTTACAGGGACAATACTTGAAACCCATGTTGGGTATTTAACTTCCCGAATAAATCCAGCTTCAATGAGTTTGTTAACTTCGGCTTCAATCAGGGAAACCAAGTCCGGCCTAAAGTGCCTTTGAGCTTGCTTAACATGACGAGCGTCATTCTTGACCGCAAGGTAATGGACTGCTACATTAGGGTCCAAGCCAGGCATTTCTTTGTAACTCCAAGCAAAGACATCCCTAAACTCCTTGAGTAACTCAATATAAGTGCTTTCTTCATCAACTTCTAGTAAAGCACTTAGGTACGTGGGTCTTGGTTCTTTATCAATGCCAAGGTTAACTTCTTTTAAGGCATCAATCGTTTCCTTCACCCCTTCTTCAAGTTCTGGGGGAGCATCTTTTGCATCTTTATCTTCTTGAGAATCCCCATCATTGAAGGATGTGTGATAACACGGTGAAACATCATCCAATTTCTCGTCATCCTCCATTAGAGATAAAACACCATGCTCGCCTTGTGCAGTAACATGATACGAAGAACCCACACTTTCTTCGTCTTCATCACGTTCTTTAGTGTAGACCACAGTGTATGGCTTCACCTTTAGTACCTCATCACACGAAACCATGACTTTTGTTTGTCACTTCATTCTAGAAGGAACCAAACTTTGGAAATCTTTAGAGATCTTCTGAATTTTGGGCGAAGCGGGTGTTCTTGTATTTCGATAATTTATGTGGAACTTATTCCCCTTATTTAATGGACCCAATCTCTCAAATACGAAAGTTCTCACAGTTGATTTTCCAAGTTGATCAAAGACAGAAGGTCCGTTAGAAGCAGTAGATTCATCTTCTACAGTGATATAATTGTTGCTCGCCCTTCTTATAGAGATGCGCACTGGTGACGGTTGCTTGTATCCCAAACCTTCATGTGGTTGCCTCGTTGCAGCTTTTGATGGGAGTTTCCCTAACTTTGACGGCTCATTGGGATTGTATCCAGCTTTTGCAAATAGCATGTAAGCGTTAGGATCAAAATCTTCATATGTTCATTTTGTAGGGAGTGCCACATTCTGCAAACGATTTTAGGCTACAAACCCTGCAAGTGGCTTCGAGGACAACTTTACTGCCTCAATTCATTTTACCGGAAGAGTTAAATCCTTTAGCATGTTAGTTTGGAGATTAGATGATTCGCCTTCATCTTTCTTCCTTTTAGGGACATATTGGAGCACAGGACTTACTTTCTGACCATAAGACGCAATATCTTCTCTTCGAGATTTATTCGCGTTGGGTTGTACCTCCTTAGTAACAGCTTTGGCGCTACCAGCAATTAACTCAGCTCTTGTAGTTGTGGGCTCATCATTCTTGCTTTTCATGCCATCATCAGCTTTTAGCTCCTTCACAATGTGGTTCTTCAAGTAGAACTTTGCAGCGGCGAAGTGTGACTCAGCCTCGGTGAATGGCTCATTATCAGCAACTATCTTCTTCTCGACTTCACCCTCGTAGTATTTTAAACATTGATGGTAGGTAGATGGAACTACTTTATTCTCATGTATCCAAGGCCTTCCAAGCACGACGTTGTATGAAGTCTTTGCATCGATCACATGCAGTCATGCACTTGATTTCATATCTTCAATGGTGATTCCCAGCCTGATCACGCCTATGGATTTTTTCCCCCCTTGGTTGAATCCTTGGATCATCACGCGACTTTCTGAAAGTTTGTTTATGGGAATACCAATTTCTTTCACAGTGCGAATTGGCAAGATGTTCACTGAGGATCCTCTATCAACCAAAAATTGATTTACCCTTTCATCACGCATATAGCCAACCAGGTACAATGGGCGGTTATGAAGAGTGTCACCTACCAGAAGATCGTCATTTGGGAACGTGACTTTTTCCTCGCACGCGTTAACTTCTTGAGGAATAGACTCGATGAGCCTTTTTGAAGATGGTGCCAATGGTAGGTCATCACTCTTTTCTTCCCCTTTATCAGCATTGCAACAAGAGGCCTCAATACAGCTACGGGAAATCTTCATGCGGAACCAACATGGCAAGAAATCCTCCAAGGTCACTGGATGTCGTGGATTTTGAGGGTGGCGCGCCTCCACTTTTGCTTTCTTCAAACGCCTAACTGGATTATGTTTCTTTGGTCTTTTTACCATCATCTTCCTTGTTGGTTGTTCTGTTGATTCTTTTCGTGGGCTCTCTTTGTGGCGCCTACGACGAGTCACCAACGTACAACCTTCATCATCATCATGTTGATCTACTTCAAATTTGTTGTTCTCCAGTAATTCTTTATCTTTACTTTTTTTAAAACCACATAAGTCATCTAGACTGAATGAGCCAAAGGTGATAGAGACTTTGTTTACGCTTGCTTTCTTATCTTCAAGCACGGTCTTCTTTTCATGACCTAAGTCCATAACTTTGTCCTTGAAGACAAAGCACTTTTCTAGAGGGTGGCTTACAAGTCGATGGTATCTGTAGTAATTTGGGTCATTTATTTTACCAGCTTCATTTGGCCGCTTCATCTCTGGAAGCTGAATGAGATTTAACTCCAGGAGTTATTCAAAAATTGCTGGCACATCAGAATCCATAAATGGGTACTCCTTCTCTTGCATTTCCTTTAGAGTCAATTTCCCACTTAGTTTATCTTGAAAAGAACTGGATTTCGTACTCTGCTTCTTGCTCGCCTTTGTTGTGAACTTCACAGGTAATGTGTTGACATTCATGGCTTCTTTGTTTTCAGATCTGGGTACAAACTTGCAACACTTCTTGATTTCTTGCTTGTCGTTCCCTTTGCGAGTCTCATAGTTAGGCAGCCTTTCGTTTCCAGCGGAGGCCATGCTTAACCTCATGTCATGGGCATGAGTCGCAAGTTCTCCAAATGTACTAGGCTTGATACCTTGCAGGATGTGGCGGAGTCTCCAATGCATGCCTTGGATGCACATCTCAATACCAGAAGCTTCACTAAGCCTGTCTTTGAAGTTGAGGCTTGCATTCCTCCAATGATTGATAAAGTCGATAACTGGTTCACCCTTCCGTTGACGAATATTTGTGAGTTCCATCATGCTCACAGTGCGCTTTGTTCTATAAAAGTTATTGAGGAACTCTTGCTCTAGTTGATCCCAGCTATCAATAGATCCTGCCTCGAGGTCTGTATACCAATCAAAAGCATTTTCTTTTAGCGAGCGAACAAACTATTTGACGAGGTAATCTCCATAAGTCCCACCGTTGTTGCATGTCTCAATGAAGTGCGCCACATGTTGCTTTGGATTGCCTTTACCATCAAATTGTTGAAACTTTGGAGGTTGATAGCCAGCAGGCATCTTCAACATATCGATCCTTGCAGAGTATGGCTTTGCGTATGTAAGGGAGGACTTGGCATAAACCTCATACTTATTCTTAATGGTTCCTTCAATGAACTCCTTCAGTTGATCGATTGAAATCATCCCTTCAGATGAGACAGGGATAGCCTTAGCGGATGCTACTTATCTTGGGGGAGAATCACTCTCTAGAACTTCTGGGAGCTTGCCAGGTGCGTGGGTCGATTCTTCTTCCATCAAGATTCCCATCCTATCTATTAGCTTGTCGATTCTAGCATCTTGATTTTGCATGCACTTATTCAAGCCGGCGATTGCTTCCGTCAAGTTTTCCAACTGCTCTTCCACAGATGAAGTGTTTGTCACCATGTCTTGCATGATTGTCGTAGACGATGGAGGGTAGCATGGATTGTCACACAGATTGATCCTTGATTGGCTCACGCTATATGGTGTAAGTGGGGAGTATACATCACTAGAAGCATCGTCACTTTCCTTCACAGCAGAGTGCTTGGATCCGGAGAGGTCAAGCAGAGCAAGAATGTTTTTTATCTTTTCAGCAACATCGCTTCCTCCTTCGAGTGCGTTTGTGGAAGATCTTGCTCCTTTTGAGGATGAAGATCCAAAAATAGGGGTTGATGCGGACGTCACTTGGGGTGCTTGTTGTCATAACGAGCTTGCTTTGCTCCTCGTAACTGGTCCAAAGCTTCCAAAAGTAACATCGAGGATGCTTTCCACATCAGCATAGAACCTGGAATTAGCAGCCTTGGTGGAAGTTGAACTAGAGTTAATTTTCTTTGAAGCCATTTCAATGTTCTTGAACTTTGGTTATTGAAACGTTGAGATGAGAGGTAGAGATTGTCCCACTGGGCATGCCAAAATATTTAGACAATAAATTGCGTCAAGAAAATAAAATCAAGACCGAAAAATATTGCAACAATCGTAGTATTTGATTTCAAGTAATTTGAGTATACAATCTCTATGAATTCTCTGATTTTTCTTTTCAATAGGAGATAAATTCAAGGCCTTTGAGCTTGATCTTGAACCTATATTTGTTGTCACAAATGATGATCTTGAATTCAACTAGCACGAACTTTGATTTGAACTCGTACTCCTTGAATTTTGATTTGTTCTTCGTTCTTGAGCTTGAAATTGATTTGTTCTTCGTTCTTGAGCTTGATCTTGATTTGTTGAACTTGAACTTGATTGCTTGAAGCTTGAAACTTATGGAGGAATTCGCAGCATTTGATCCACGGGCTCTTTCTTTCTTCTTGTTATAACTTCTGGTGTTTTCTTTGAATTATGAAGACCCCTATTTATAGTTGTGGGAGGGAAGAGTTATGATAAGAACAAACTCTTTTCGACCAATCAAATTGAAGTATGACAAGGCTGCATGTGATTGGCCAGAACATGTCACTTGCACACGTGGTGCGGTTTTATTAGCCTTTTAATTTGGCTTGGCATGCTTTGTCATTTTGACACGTGGCACGATCCTAATGGCTCTTTCGTTTGACTTGGTGTGCCACGTCATTTGACACGTGGCACCAAAGTGGGTCTCTAGGAAGATGATATCTTGGGCTTAATGGAGTGGGCTCATCACTTTAGCCCAATTAGATGGGCTAGCCCAATGAATTAAGACTTATTTATTTAATCCATATATATTGGACTTATAGAATTAATTTAATTATATTAGCCCATAATATTTATTTGGACCAATATATCTTGAATTGAAAATATAGTCCAAATTATTTTATGGGTTTAATTTAAATAAAATTTATATGCCTACAATTACATCTCTATATGTAATTTATTACAGGAATATATCATACAAGATTTTGATTATACAAAGAAGAAATGCTTATATTAATTTGAATTTCTATCAAATAAACGTCTTAGGTTTTGTAATTAGTGAATATTTTGTTATTTCAATTTATGCATTAAGTAGTCGTATCTGTCTCTTTTGTTTTTTAACTTTTGGGCGATTATTATTTCTATTTATTGACAGATACTGATACAAAATTATATAGAGATAAAAATTATACAATAATGCACAAAGGAAGCTGATATTTCTTTATATTTTTGTCTAAAAATAAAATTAAAAAAGATAATCGTGAACCTACCAAGTAAGTAAAAACCCTCATTTGTTTAAAGAAATCTAAGCTATATTCATTGTCAGTCTTACTCTTCCTAGCTAGAAAAATGATCTTGAAAAGAACTTTTGTAGAACCAATTGAAAATATTGAAAAATGCACGTGGGCATAAATTAATTAAAATATTAAAACTATACTTAGTCCAGTTTAAATCTAAAACTTTTGACGGCATTTGTTTAGTTAATATATAAGATTTGTCAAATAAAAAAAACCCAAGACATGCAAAATACAATTAGTAGATAATTAGCTGATTTCAAGTGGAGAGGTAAAAACAATCGTGACTAAAATACTAAATACTAAATAATACAATAATAATATGAAAGGAACAAAAGGATGGAAAAATAAAAGATCAGTGTAAGATTATAGAAGGATAAGACCCATTTAAAATAAAATTGAGAAAGTATTTTTCAATTATGACGAGAAAAATCATATAATGCATAACACATAACTAAAGTCATAAAAATTAAAGTCTAAAAATATTAAATAATCAAAGAATTAAAAATAGCAGAATAAAATAAAATTAAAACTAAATTTCACATATAAACTTTTTAATATAAAATTAAATTTTAACAAATAAATAAAGGAAAAAAATTGATTGCTTATTGAATGTAATACGAAAGTAATAATTATTAAAATATTAATAGGATTTTAATGAAAGAACTTCTATGATTATACCACGGACGAATTTACAACAACAACAACAACCCAGTAAAATTCCACTAATGGGGTCTGGGGAGGGTAGTATGTACGCAGACCTTACCCTTACCCCGAAGGAGTAGAGAGGCTATTTCCGAAAGACCCTCGGCTCAAACAAAAACAAGAGAAAAGGGCAAAAAGGGAGACAATATTAGTATCACAACAACAATCATAGGATAAATAGGAACACCATGAAATCCAGAAGAAAGATGAAAAGAAAGGGAGACAATATTAGTAAATATTAGTATCACCACAACAGTCATAAGAAAAATAGGAACACCATGAAATCTAGAAGAAAGATGTAAAGCAAAAGCGATAGCTAGTAAATAGGACTTGCACTGAAAAGCGAAATAGTAAGCCACAATATTCCCATTAGTTATCTTAGACAAAAACCCTACATGGCTAGTCCCACTATGTTACGAAGTAAGGCACAACTCAACTACCTCCTAACCTACAACCCTAATAATCGACCTCCACATCTTCCTATCAAGTGTCATGTCCTCGGAAATCTGGAGCCTCGCCATATCCTGCCTGATCACCTCTCCCCAATACTTCTTAGGCCGCCCTCTACCTCTTCTCGTGCCTTCCACCACTAGCTGCTCACACCTCCGTACCGGAGCATCTGAGCTTCTCCTCTGAACATGTCTGAACCATCTAAGCCTCGCTTCCCGCATCTTGTCATCGATGGGAGCCACATGCACCTTCTCCCGAATATCATCATTCCTAATCTTATCTATCCTACTGTACCCGCACATCTACCGCAACATCCTCATTTCTTCTACTTTCATCTTCTGGATATGTGAGTTCCTAACGGGCCAACACTCAGCCCCATACATCATGGTTGGTCTAACCACCGCTTTATAAAACTTACCTTTGAGTATCGGTGGCATTCTCTTGTCATAGAGGACTTCAGATGCTAACCTCCACTTCATCCATCCTATCCCAATACGGTGTGTGACATTCTCGTCGATCTCCCCTCCCCCTGGATAACCAAACCAAGGTACTTGAAGCTGCCTCTACTCGGGATGGCCTGCGAATCAAGCCTCACATCCTCG
>AWOL01S0038183.1:85923-97622 GCA_000715115.1 Nicotiana otophora
GAACCTTGGTGTAACCCCATTACAACCGGAAAATGCTCAGAGTCGCCTCCTACTGTCCTAACCCGTGTCTTAGCCCCATCATACATGTCCTTAATCGCCATAATGTAGGGAACCGACACACCTTTTGCCTCCAGGCATCTCCAAAGAATTTCTCTAGGAACTTTGTCATACGCTTTCTCTAGGTCAATAAACACCATGTGCAGATCCTTCTTCCTCTCTCTGTATAGTTCCACCAACCTTCTAACAAGGTGTATAGCTTCTGTAGTCGAACGACCCGGCATGAACCCGAACTGGTTGTCGGATACAGAAACTGCCATCCTCACCCTCGCTTCAACCACCCTCTCCCACACTTTCATGGTATGAAGTAATTATTATTTATGAAGTAATTATTTCAATAATAAGTAAAATACTAAATGGAAAAAACTAATCACAGTAGAATAAAAAAGGGGGGGGGGGGAAAATCATGTGACGATACTTATATTTTGAATTAACTTAAAAAATAAAATAAACTAGGTAATTGGTACTAATAATACTATTCATAAATTTAGACAATTCAATAACTATGATCAATAGAATAAATTTTAAAAATAAAAAATATTTCAGGAGAAAGAATGTATGTGTGTGTGTATATATATATCTCACGACCCAAAATCCAACTAGCCGTGATGACACCTAACCCAACCCGCTAGGTAAGCCAAATAATAATAAAACATAACATAATGATGATGATAGAGTTAAAGATGAAATAACTAAATTTTATACAACTCCCCAAGGACTGGTAGTGCAAGTCATGAGCCACTGAGACTTAGAGTTTACAAAAAGAAGAACTGAACTGAAATAATTACAACATCTGTTTGGATTGTACATGAACAGAATTAGAATCTAAAGCTACCAAGAACAAGTGATAGCCATAACTAGAACGTGGGTACATCTTCAATGCCAACTCTTGCCAAACACATCAGCAACAACTCCAAGATCTGCACGTAAGGGGCAGAAGTGTAGTATGAGTACAACCGACCTCATGTACTTAATAAGTATCCTAACTAACCTCGGCGAGGTAAAAAAAAGCAAGAACTATAGGTGATACTCGCTAACACCTGTGCAGTTCATAATTTCAACAAGTATAAAGCAGATATATGATCAAATCGGGAAATATCTCAGGTATAACCGCTTCGATGCTCAAATTTCTTTGTTTTAAAGTGTTCTGTTCAGTCAACAATTCAGCATATAAAGAAGATATGCAAGTAAATCAGGTAAGTAGTCAAGGAAATTGCAAGTGAAGATGAAATGCAATAACCAAATATCAGTCTGTTGCGGCGCGCTACCTGATCCAATAACAATAAACCAATAAGTTCTGTTGCGGCTTGTAACCCGATCCAAATATAGTAACCAGCTCTCCTAGAGCTCACATCAACCAGAAACCCGTCGGTTTCTCATAATCCGCATGTACACCATCAAGAGAGAAACATGAGAGGGTGACCCTAGGGGGATGGATCCTTATCCACACGCAAGCACGACCAATTCAACATGCTACTAGCCTGTGGTGGTCACAGGCTCAATATCATAATCCGTCCGACGTGGTCATAGGCTCGTTATGATAGATCCGCCCGATGTGATCACAATTTATATCATATTTCGCTCGACATGGTCACAGGCATATCATCACAATCCGCCCAACGTTGTGACAGGCATAACAACACAATCCGCCTGGCGTGGTCACAGGCACAATAATACAATCCGCCCGGCATGGTCATATGCATAACAATACAATCTGCCTCGCATAATCACATGCTAACAATACAATCTGCCTGGCGCGGTCACAGGCATTCAGTCCAATCATATCACACAGGAGCAAATAAACAAGAATACATGTATGTGATGAACGAATAACAAATCTCATGCTCCTGGACTGTTATAAATGACATGCTAAAGTGTAGGTATGTGCAAAATATGCTATCATAGCTCAAATCGCCAATTTCATCACAGAATATCATTTATCAAGTTTATTCGGGGATTAAACCTCTATGTAGTCTCAAACACGGCTCAAATAGTTTGCACAATGTTCCAAATATGAGAAACATCATATCTTAAAGCTTAACAGTTAATTCTAGGCTTATCATAACCTAAACACAACCCGAGCATGGATAAATACCCCCGGTGTCAGCACATGGGTTCAAAACTCACGCATGTGCGCACCCATAGCATGTAGCTATCACAAATAATTGAGGCAACTAGTGACTCAACCAAGTTTAAATAAGATACTTACCTCAAAATAACCAAAATAATACCAAGCAAGCCAAACAATACTCTAGAAATGCCATCCCGTGCGTATCAACCTCCGAGCGGCTCGAAACTATCTAAAAGCAACTCAAAAACATCAAATAATACCGAAGGAAATAATCCCAAATGATAAAGGTTGAATCTTTAATCAATAACTCAAAGTCAACCAAAACATCAAACTCTGACCCGCACCTCGAAACCTGACAAAACTTACAAATTCGGACAACCCACTCAATTACAAGTCCAACCATACTAATTTCCCTCAAATCCGACTCCAAATCGATGTTCAAAAATGAAAAATTTACTTTAGGAAAGTTTAGACAAAAACTCCTAATTTTTCCTTTGAAATCACCAATTAAATGCCAAAAACGAAGATGGAATCACACAATATAATCGAAACCAGGTATAAAACACTTACCTCAATCCATGTGATGAAAATCGCCTCCAAAATTGCTAGAATCCGAGGTTCTCAACTCAAAATATGACCAAATGAACAAATCCTTGATATTTATGCTTCTGCTCAGAACTTCCACATTTGCGGACAAAATGCCGCACCTGCGGCCTCACATTTGCGAGCTAAAATGTCGCATCTGTGACTTCAGCTTAAAGAACCAAGATCGCACATGCGGAACACCTTCCGCACCTGCTATGCCGCAGAAGCGTATGCACCACCGAAGAAGCGGACACCCAGCTCACGTCCATTCTCGCAGAAGCGATCCAGACCCTACAGAAGCGCTTAGGTACTTGCGCTTATTCCTCCGCAGAAGTGGAACTCACCAAGACACCTATGCAGAAGTGAGAATTCCATCGGATAAGTGCGTCCGCACATGCGGCCAATTATGCGCAGGTGCGAAGAACCAGCACCAGAACCGCCAACATGACCGAAATAATCTGAAACTCGTTCGAAACACACCCGAGCCCTCTCGGCAGCCAATCCAAACATGCGAAAACGTTACATAACATAACACGGACCTACTCGAGTCCTCAAATGACATATAACAATATCAAAACCACGAATCGCACATCAAATCAAACTTAATGAATTTTTTAACTTTCAACTTCCAAAACTCGTGTTGAACCATATCAAATCAACCGAGAATGACCTTAGATTTTGCACACAAGTCCCAAATGACCTAACAAAGCTATTCAAATTCCCTGAACCGCAATCCAAACCCTATATCTTCAAAGTCAACTCTCGATCAAACTTATGAACATTCCAAACCTTCAAATTTCTAACTTTCGCCAATTAGTGTCGAAACCTTCTAAAAACATCCAAATGCAAATCCGGGCATACGTCTAAGTCCAAAATCACCATCCGGACCTAATGAAATCATTAAAACTCCGATCCGGGGTCAAATACACAAAAGTCAAACTTGGTCAACTCTTCCAACGTAAAGCTTCTTAGTTGAGAGTTATTCTTCCAAATTAATTTTGAATAACCTGAAAACTAAAGCCGAAGATTCACACAAGTCATAATACATCATATGAAACTACTCAAAACTTCAAACAGCTACATGGAATGCAAATACTCAAAACGACTGGCTGGGTCGTTATATTTTCCCCACTTAAACATACGTTCGTCCACGAACATATCAAGAGTCATTCCAAAGCCATCAAATCACTGTGTAACCTTACCATGCACATACCCGGGGGTGATCCCACATCACCCTATTCCATATAAGTCTGACATCACAACATAAATGAAGATCCTCTCTTCGTTCTTAGCCCATTAACCTTGTTACCCAATTTCTAACACCCGAAATTCCTTACAAGACCTGAATCTCGTATCCACACCCTGTATAAGTTTGAACAAGCTGTATAAATCCATAACCATGACCCATGATGTAATCACATGATATAACACATAACTTGCATACTCGTAGCAACGATTCCCGATCACAGTAGCTGCTCAAAACAAACCCGATACCGGTAATAAATCTCATATCAAATAAAACCTCATTCAAAAACTTCGTACACTGCTGATGATGAAAGAAACATGCAGAAACTCATAACCACTCATCAGATCATCAAGTCATGGAGCTCTCTTCCTCGTCCGACAAGAACCAAACCCCAATTCTAAGCCGACTTCCGTTATTATTCTTTCAAATATACCGTAATCAAATTCGATTGCACCCATTCTAAGTCCAATGACCTCATCTTATCAAACACAGTTATTCTATGTACATGCCCTACCAACACAACCTAAAGCCACAAACCGTGCAATCCGTGTACCAATAAGCAATAATTCAAATGTACGCAAACATGAAAAATGAATCAAATAAGAGATTCGTCTTGCAGGCTCAACAAGTACCACCACAACGCAACGCTATATCCCATCATACATATTAGAACCAAGACACACAAATCTAGCACAAAAGATCATAGCTCAACATAACTCCGTTGCAATGCGTGACCCTATACGAACACTGGTCCCTATGAAATACCTCAAGCCACAATGCTAAAAATCAACAACCCTATGCAAGTCAACAACAAGCATGTGAAGTTCATGACCACAACCATGGAGAAGAGAATAACACAATATACCACAATTCGAAAAGACCATAATGACCAGGCACAATCAACTATTGAAAAACCTAATAACCATCTCGCTCGAATTTTGCCGCAAGGCCAAAATAGTAATGCATCTAGTGTATAATTAGCCAATAGATCACCATCCATCATAGCATAGAAGAGTAACACATAGAATATAACAGAACGCAAACAAGCTCAACTCCAACAGAATACATGCCCCTCAACAATAAAGTGCTGAGTCAACAAATCCGACACGGTGTAGAATACACATCCTCATTGGGCCTACTAATGGGCCCCCAAATCAACTCCGGTCATCCATAGATAGATAAATAACCCTCCACAAGTCCTCAATGGACTTACCATAACACATACTACTAGATATATGACTTTGGCCATACCTTCACAGTTCGCAACCAAGGAACAATCTGCCTCTGAGACTCCCGGTCTCTAAACCACAAGAATACAAAAGAATCACCAGATCTGATCCCATCTCCACCACTCAAGTGACTGACACATCCTTCATACACAATCATTCTATGAGAAATACTTCCATAATTCTTCCATGCCACATAGCAAAATCCGAACATCAGCAGTCGATCAACCAGGCGAGTACCGCAATACAAATGGAGCATCCGTTAGTCAAAACACAAGGCGCCTTCTGAAATGCGCAGTCTTCTTAAGTTATACCAGATAGTGCCAGCATTCATCTAATATCTGACACTATTTATGTTGTCTAAAACTCATGACCTTTCCTTCAAAACTAAACCGCAAACTTGCACATGCCAACCTCAATCCCACACGACGCACCGTATCTATCATACCATCAAATGAAAACACGGGAAACCCCTTTATCAACTCTGAGTCACAAGCAGAATAGATACTCAATTAACTAGAAACCGTCCATTCGATCCCATTTAAGAGAAAATCACAATACACAACATACTCCTCATGCCGGTAGAACATATCCATCTCAAATCATGGTAGAAATAATCGAGAACTCTACGAAACCCATATGCACATAACCAAGCCATCAAAACTGAAGCCCTCTAACTCAACCAAGTCACGCAGGTCACCAAACCCAAGAGTATTGCCACCAAACACTTGTAAAGACTCACCACATCATAAGAATCAAAAGAACCGATTGTTCCCATTACCATGCTGATCTGATTTACCACAAAGTTGATATATTTCCTCTGAGTTTCTTCTGAATTGCCTTCAAGTTAACCATTCTCTGTGCTTGCACACTACGACCCTTAACTCAACGCTCACTATGAGAGATCCTAGAATAAAACCACATCACCCTTAGGCCCATAAGCCGCTGTATTCCTATTTAAACACTCAAAATACCGCATCTGAGATGCCCACTATGAAGTGACCTTATGTGAATCTAGAACTATTTCCTTTATCTTCCTAATACTGAAATGTAGAATCCATAATGATATAGATATACCGCGAGTCTCGACACCATCCAATGCAAATCTTAGATTCTAAACATGTACAATCCGGAAAATTTCCAATTGCCACATATAAATCTTGAATCCATTAGAACCTTCTCGAGAGTCATCCACTTTGCTCAAATCTCCATTGCACTGCCCAAGCAAGCTGAACGGCCTATGCCCCATTAGCACAACAACACCCAAAGAAGTAATCCACACCTCTAAGCAACCGAGTGATTCCCCTTTTCTTATTGCATTACATCTATCACGCATAACAACCCCAAATCTATTCCAAGACTTCCATATATCCATAGGTGTAATATATCATGCATCCAGAAATTTCCTTACTCGAGTCATCCTCGATCTCAACCTCTGCAATTCATAACTGATTCAGAAGTATGCCTCAAATAGAAACCTGTACAACACATAACCATACAATCAAATTGTCGATAGCTACTCCCCCACTTGGCTCGAAGTCATAGATAAAAATATCTGATAACTCACAATACCCATACTCTGTTACTGCCATAATTTCGCAGTGAGATTCAACTAAATTCTTCAAGAGCTCATGCAACACAAACCATAAAATACCTCAAATCATCTGCTAAGCTCGCATTCATCCTCGTGACGGCCAAGTTGAATTTCTCAACCAACCCATACTTAAATCGACATGTACCCTCTGGTAGAAAGAAACTCTCCATACAACATCATAAGGATCGCACATCCGTAGACCACCCCACAGGAGATAACCCACATGTTTAGCCTCAAATTGGCATCTCTCTTTACCCTTTCACACCCATGACTGCTACACAATCACTTAATCTTCTTGAGTCTGAACTCATCAACAAGACATGAGAATCTACTTCGTTTCACAAATAAACAACATGAAAGAATCCCTCAAAACACTCATTACTCAAGACTCTATAACATATCCACAGAAATCGAGCATTCATAGTCCATTCACATCCCAAGCAAAATCATACCATCATATCAAAAACCATCTGAACACATCCCGCAGTCACAATATAATCACCATTTAGTCATCCTACCACTCGCTGAGCCATCAATCCCGCTCCTGGGGACACAACCGGACATATAAGTCCAAAAGCACATGCTCTCATAACTGAAACCACCGAGCCCAAGCTACGGTCAAAACCCTGCCTCAAGTCCTCCAAACTGGCCCGCCATAAAGAACAAGAAAAACACATCTCACACCTCCTCCATGGAAATCACAAGCCGTCGATGCACAACTGATACCGAGCGCTCATATACACATACGATTGAGTGAAAGGAATTCAAAGCAATACGCTTAACGCTAAATCAATGTCGCACGATAAGGAATAAAATATAGGAAGTTTATCCTAGATGCCCTGTAGCCTCTCAAAGATAGGTATGGACGTCATCATATCGATCCGCAAGACTCTACTAGACATTTGCTCATGACTCGTAGAACCTATGAACCAAGAGCTCTAATACCAACTTGTCACGACCCAAAATCTAACTAGCCATGATGGCACCTAACCCAACCCGCTAGGTAAGCAAAATAATAATAAGACATAACATAATGATGATGATAAGAGTCAAAGATGAAATAACTGAATTTTATACAACTCCCTAAGGACTGGTAGTACAAGCCATGAGCCACTAAGACTTAGATTTTACAAAAAGAAAAACTGAACTGACATAATTACAACATTTGTTTGGATTGTACATGAACAGAATTTGAATCTAAAGCTACCAAGGACAAGTGATAACCATAACTGGAACGCGGGTACATCTTCAATGCCAGCTCCCGCCATACACAGTAGCAATAACTCTAAGATCTGCACGCAAGGTGCAGATATGTAGTATGAGTACAACTGATCTCATATACTCAATAAGTACCCTAACTAACCCCGGCGAGGTAAAAGAAGCAAGAACTATAGATGATACTTGCTAACACCTATGCAGTTCAATTTCAACAAGTATATAGCAGATATATGATCAAATCAGGAAAATCTCAAGTATAACCGCTTTGATGCTCAAATTTCTTATTTTAGAGTGTTCTGCTCAGTCAACAATCCAGCATATAAAGAAGAAATGCACTTAAATCAGGTAAGCAGTCAAGGAAATTGCAAGTGAAGATGAAATGCAATAACCAAATATCAGTCTGTTGCGGCGCGCAACCCGATCCAATAACAATAAGCCAATAAGGTATGTTGCGACGTGCAACCCGATCCAAATATAGTAACCAGATCTCCTAGAGCTCACATCAATCCCAAACTCGTCGGTTTCTCACAATTTACGTGTACACCATCAAGAGAGAAACATGAGAGGGTGACCCTAGGTGGATGGATCCTTATCCACACGCAAGCACGACTAAACATGCTACCAGCCCGGCATGGTCACAGGCTCAATATCATAATCCACCCGGCATGGTCATATACTCAATGTGATGGATCCGCCCGACGTGGTCACATGCTATATTAGAATCTGCCCTGGTTACAGGCATATCATCACAATCCGCCCGGCGTGGTCACAAGCATATCAACACAATCCACCGGCGTGGTCACAGGCACAACAACACAATCCACCTGGCGTGGTCATACGCATAACAACACAATACACCCTACATTATCACAGGCTCAATAGCACAATCCGCCTAGTGTGGTCACATGCATCCAGTCCAATCATATCGCATAAGAGCAAAATAAACAAGGATACATGTATGTGATGAATGAATAACAAATCGCATGCTCTTAGACTGGTATAAATGACATGCTAAAGTGTAGGCATGTGCAAAGTGTGCTACCATAGCTCAAATCAGCAATTTCATCACAAAATATCATTTATCAAGTTCATTCAGGGATTAAATCTCTATGTAGCATCAAACATGGCTCAAATAGTTCACACAATATTACAAATATGAGAAACATCTTAGCTTAAAGCTTAATAGTCAATTCTAGGCTTATCATAGCCTAAACACAACCCGAGCATGGACAAATACCTCCGGTGTCATCACATGGGTTCAAACCCCATGCATGCGCGCGCCCATAGCATGTAACTATCACAAATAATTCAAGCAACTAGTGTCTCAACTAAGTTTAAATAAGATACTTACCTCGAACAAGCCAAAACAATACCGAGCAAGCCAAAACAATGCTCTAGAAATGTCATCCCGTGTGTATCAACCTCCCAGTGCCTCGAAACTAGCCAAAAGCAACTCAAAAATATCAAATAATATCCAAGAAAACAATCTTAAATGGTAAAGGCCGAATCTTTAATCAATAACTCAAAGTCAACCAAAATGTCAAATCTGGGCCCGCACATCATAACCCAACAAAACATATAAATTCCGACAACCCCCTCAATTACGAGTCCAACCATACTAATTTCACTCAAATCCAACTCCAAATCGATATTCAAAACTCAAAAATCCACTTTAGAAAAGTTTAGACAAAAACCCCCAATTTCTCTTTTGAAATCACAAATTAAATGCCAAAAACGAAGATGAAATCATGAAATATAATTGAAACCAAGTATAAAACACTTACCCCAATCCAAAATCGCCTCCAAAATCGCTAGAATCTGAGGTCCTCAACTCAAAATATGACCAAATGAACAAACCCTTGATATTTATGCTTCTGCCCAGAACTTTCGCATTTGCAAGCTAAAACGTCGCATCTGCGTCTTCAGCTTAAAGAATCAAGACCGCACCTACGGAACACCTTCCGCACCTACAACTCTACAGAAGCGTATGCACCACCATAGAAGCAGACACCCAGCTCACGCCCAATCTCGCAGAAGCGATCCAGAGCCCGCAAAAGCTCTTATGCATCTGCGCTTATTCCTCTGCAGAAGCAGAACTCACCAAGACACCTCTTTTTCGTTGAAGCCAGAATTCGATCACATAAGCGCATCAAAACATGCCAAAAAATCAGATAATATAACATGAACCTACTCGAGTCCTCAAATCACACATAACAATATCAAAACCACGAATTACACCTCAAATCAAACTTAAAGAACTTTTAAATTTCAACTTCAAAAACACGTGTCGAACCATAGCAAATCAACCCGGAATGACCTCAAATTTTGTACACAAGTCGCAAATGACATAACTAAGCTATTCCGATTCCCAAAACCACAATCCGAACCCGATATCATCAAAGTCAACTACCGGTCGAACGTATGAACATTTCAAACCTTTAAATTTCCACTTTTCGCCAATTAGTGCTGAAACCTTCTAGAAACATCCAAATGTAAATCCTGGCATATGCCTAGGTCCAAAATAACCATCCAGACCTAACGGAATCATCAAAACTCCGATCCGGGATCAAATACATAAAAGTCAAATTTGGTCAACTCTTCCAACTTTTAAAGCTTCTTAGTTAGAATCATTCTTCCAAATCAATTCCGAATAACCTAAAAACTAAAGCCGACGATTCACACACTGTCTAGGTCGTTACAATATATATATATATATATATATATATATATATATATATATATATATATATATATATATATATATATTAAAAGAGTGGTGGACAAGGATATTTGTCACGATCCAAAATTCCACCACAGGCGTCATGATGGCACTTAGTCTCTAAGACTAAGTAAGCCGATTATAATTACAATTCAAGCAATTTTTTTTAAATAGATAATCGAAACCAACATCGAAAATAATTACAAATAACCTCCCAAGATTGGTAATACTGAGTCACAAACTCTAACTGAATACATGAAATGATCTCAAGGATCAAATACTCAATATTGTTTGATTAATAATAAATAGTACAATAAAATGGAAAGACTCCAAGGGACTGCGACGACCAAGTAGCTCTACCTTGAATCCTTGCGATCACACTCTAACTCTGTCCGAGTCTGATATCTCCAATACCAGGCTCTGCACAAAAATATGCAGAAGTATAGTATGAGTACACCACAGTCGGTACCCAATAAGTATCAAGACTAACCTCAGTGGAGTAGTGACGAGGTACAGTCAAGACATTCACTAGTGTAATAACCTGTGCAATATAGTATACACAAATAATAGGACACAAATAACAATGATGACAACAATAATCAACAAGTGATATACACAGCAGGGCAACAAGAACACAATAAATACTTCTCAACAAATAATGAATACAAGTACAACCAATTAATCAAGTCCTTCAAATATAAATCTTTCGCCTATATGTTTTTCAAATAATAATCTTCAGGATATAATACTTTCCAATAAATATATTTCGAATATACTCCCTTCAAATAAATATCTTTCAAATATAATTCTTTCAAATAAATATCTTTCGAATAAAAGTCACCATGTGACACCTCATTTCAAAATCATAAAATACGGGTCTCAGCATACTTTCATATTTCCACGGCACCTCGTGCCAATTTCTCTATCACAACCGCACGGACAACTCACGTGCCAATATCATCATCATTTACTCAGGGCACCTC
>AWOL01S0038183.1:99894-121846 GCA_000715115.1 Nicotiana otophora
ATGCAGAAGTATAGTATGAGTACACCACAGTCGGTACCCAATAAGTATCAAGACTAACCTCAGTGGAGTAGTGACGAGGTACAGTCAAGACATTCACTAGTGTAATAACCTGTGCAATATAGTATACACAAATAATAGGACACAAATAACAATGATGACAACAATAATCAACAAGTGATATACACAGCAGGGCAACAAGAACACAATAAATACTTCTCAACAAATAATGAATACAAGTACAACCAATTAATCAAGTCCTTCAAATATAAATCTTTCGCCTATATGTTTTTCAAATAATAATCTTCAGGATATAATACTTTCCAATAAATATATTTCGAATATACTCCCTTCAAATAAATATCTTTCAAATATAATTCTTTCAAATAAATATCTTTCGAATAAAAGTCACCATGTGACACCTCATTTCAAAATCATAAAATACGGGTCTCAGCATACTTTCATATTTCCACGGCACCTCGTGCCAATTTCTCTATCACAACCGCACGGACAACTCACGTGCCAATATCATCATCATTTACTCAGGGCACCTCATGCCCACATTTCATATCAAAATTGCAAGAACAACTCACGTGCCAATATCATCATTATTTACTCACAGCACCTTGTGCCCACATTTCATTTCATAATCTGCCGGGCAATAGCCATAGGCTCCCAATTTCAACATAGATCAGACTATTATCAATTTACCAACAACAAGACAAATTGCACAAGATATACAAATAAACACAAGAAAAATCACAACATCACATAAAAATTACCAACGCAATAATCTCACATCATCACATAAAAATTACCAACACAATAACTCCACATCATCACGTATCATCCCTAACAATATCTACCCTTATCTCACCTATAGCCACCCTTATCACTCCTATAATAGCCTCCCTTATCTCTCCGCCCTGACAATATCAATAGCCACCCTTATTGCTCATATATCCACCCTTATCTCTCCTATAACCACCCTTATCACTCCGCCCAGACAATATCCCAACACGCATAATAACAGTGAATGCCACCCTTATGCCCACATAATATTAATAGTGGAATGCCACCCTTATATCCTCAAAATAATAACTCAAATAACATAATAATTTACACGAAATATTATCATGGTAACATAACAAAATCAATTCATATCATAATTTGCCCAATGACCACAACCAATTCCAAATATATAACAAAATCAATTACTTTCACAACAAATAGCCCAAGGCTCCACACAATGTGTATAAAACCTCAAAACAATCAACAATGATAGAAAATACTCAGTATAGGGCAACACATTCATTAATCCAAATTCTTGATATTTATATTAACGCCTCAGTTTAAACTTATTTCATTAATTATTCGTAGATGGAAAACCCATAATATAATTATTTCTAGGAAATATCAAATCAACAAACTCACATAATTCACATAAATATACAAGTAATAATCACATAAAATTGTCATATAGAAACAAATTCAACAAGCGCGAATTGAGGCATGACAAATAAATGTTTTAATAAATGCCAACAATTATCCAATTTACTACACAATATGCCTAAGACTTTAACCCAATAAATTTTGCACATATAAGTCTGAATACGTACTCGTCACCTCGCGTATACGGCTTTTCACATTTCACAAATGGCACATAACACTCGATACCTAAGGGGTAATTCTCCCACTCAAGGTTAGGTAAGATACTTACCTTTTTGAAGTTATGCCGATATTTTAAAATCGCCTTCTTGCTTGAATTGACCTCCGGACAGCTCAAATATATCCAAATTAATTGTATAACTTCATTAAAATGCATAGAAAATAATTTCGGATAATAAAACGTCGACTTAAAAATTTATTCTAAAAAGTCAACAAAGGTCAACGTGGGGCCTGCCTCTCGGAACCCGACATAATTATTACGAAATCTGAACACCCATTCTGATACGAGTTCAACCATACCAATTTTATCGAATTTCAATAACAAATCGTCCTCCAAATCTTAAATTTTCGTTTTTGAAAAGGTTTTACAAAAATCCCCATTTCCTCTATTAAACTCGAATTAAACGATGAATATAACCATAGATTCATGAAATATAATCACTTTCGGATATAGAACACTTACCCCAACCAAGCTTGTGAAAAATCCCTCCAGAATCCCCCAAATCCGAGCTCCAAAAACGAAAACGGCAAAATGACCAATTTTGGTCCTTAATGTTTTTGTCCAGAACCGCTTCTGCGGAAAGAATTTTGCATCTGCGGTCCTTGCTTTTGCGAGAAAAAATGCGCTTCTGCGATGATCACTGCCTAGCCACAAAGCTCGCACCTGCGGAGCAATTTCCGCTTCTGCGATGATCGCAGGTGCGCACCATTTCTGCTTCTGCGCTGCCTCGTCGCTTCTGCGTAGCAAATATCGCACCTGCGATTGCACAGGTGCGGAAGGTTGTCTGCATCTGCGACCTTCCTCCAGTTCTTCCCAGGTCGCTTCCGCGAGGTCGCTTATGCGATCAAGATTCCGCAAAAGCGATCACACCAGCAAGTCCAAAATTCCAGCAGTCTTTTTCAAGTCCAAATTGATCCGTAACTATCCGGAATTCACCCGAGGCCCTCGGACCTTAACCAAATATACCAACATGTCCCAAAATATAATACGAACTTTGTCGAGGCTTCAAACCACATCAAACAATACCAAAATTATGAATCGTGTATCGAATCGAATTATGAGTTTTTAAATCTTCCAACTTCTATATTTTGCGCCGAAACGTATCAAATCGATCCGGAATGACTCCAAATTTTGCACACAAGTCATAAATAACGTAATGGAACTATTTCAATTTCTGGAATCTAAATCTAACCTCATTATCAAAAATTCACCCTTCGGTCGAACGTTTCAAAATCTTCTATTTTCCAACCTTCGCCAAAATGTGTCGAATTGTCCTACGGACTTCCAAATCCCAATCCGAACATACGCCTAAGTCCGAAATCATCATACAAAGCTATTGACATCATCAAAATTCTATTTCGAGGTCGTTTACTCAAAAGTCAAATCTCCAGTCAATTCTTTTCATTTAAGCTTCAAAAATGAGAATTGTTCTTTTAATTTAATTCTGAATCTTCCAAAAATCAAACTTGACCACATCCGCGGGTCATAATATATATTACGAAGCTGCTCGAGACCTTTAGTTACTGAATGTGGCGTAAATTCTTAAACGACAAATAGGGTCGTTACAATATTAAGCCAGGACGAGCTAATAAAAAGTCATCGTGCAATGTAATAATACGAAGTAGTAGATAATCTAATAAAGAAAAATGAAGAACATAAAATTATTCGATGACTATTTGATTTGCTTCCTTTAATTTTATAAAAATCTTACTATTGGGTATATTGCATTACTTTGTTAAAACATAATATTTATAATTTGCTTAAACAAGTTAGGTGTCAATTCTAGATGATTAGTATTCTTTAATATTGATGTGCGAGTTGTATACTAGTTTAACTTTTTTAAAGGCGTACACTTTGAATTTTAATAATGCAAGAACTTCTAAATAGGGAAGTGACCAACTGATAAATTTGCACCAAACTTTATTAGTAATGACTTTGAAGGAATGATATAACCAGTTAGATTGTGCATTATAACATAATCTGTTACTATTTTAAATGCTTGAAAATAACAATGAGGGCATAGGCGTAACGACCCGGCCGATCGTTTTGAGTGTATTATCTCTGATCCCCTATTTACTGCTTTCTCCATATCTGTTCCTGCTTATATGGCTTACCGGGAGGTCTTGTTTTTGGTTTCGGAGTGTTTTGGGACACTTAGTCCATAAAATAAAAGTTTAAGTCTTACGATTTTGACAATAGTCGGAATTTTGTGAAGATGACTCCAAAATAGAGTTATGTCGGTTCCTTAGCTCCGTTGGGTGATTTTGGACTTAGGAGCATGTCCAGACTGTAAATTTGAGGTCCATAGCTAATTTAGGCTTGAAATGGCGAAAGTCAAATTTTTGGGAAGTTTGACCCTGGGGGGGAGGGGGTTGACTTTTTGATATCAAGGTCGGATTGGAATTCTGGAAGTTGGAGTAGGTTTGTTGTGTCATTTATGACTTGTGTGCAAAATTTGGGGTCAATCGGACGTGATTTGATAGGTTTTGACGTCGTTGTAGAATTTGAAAATTTTAAAGTTCATTAGGCTTGAATCCGTGTGTAATTCATATTTTTGGTGTTGTTCGAAGTGATTAGAGGATTTGACTAAGTTCGTAGTGGGTTATGAGATTTGTTGGTATGTTTGGTTGAGGTCCCGGGGACCTCGGGACGATTTCGGGTGGTTAACGGATCAAAGTTTGATGTAGAAGGATAGCTGAAGTGTTGTTCATGCTGGTGCAATCGCACCTGCGAGTGGGGAACCGCAGGTGCGGACACGCAGAAGCGAAGAGGAGGCCACAAATGTAGGAAAGGCAAGGATGGGTAGGGGCACATGTGTGATAAAGGATACGCATCTGCGAGTCCGCAGATGCGAGGATGGGCCACAGATGTGAAAAAGGAAACGTTTGGCATTTCCGCAGAAGCGGACGAACGGCCGCAGGTGCGACTCCACAGGTGCGAGACCTGGAGCGCAGGTGCGAGCCCAGTGTTTTTAGTGGGTTCCGCAGGTGCGGATGTTTTTGCGTAGGAGCGGTTCCGCAGGTGCGAAAATAGGTCTGCATATGCGAAAAGCCTGGGCAGAAGGTTTAAAAGCAAGGGTTCGCGATTTTTGTCTTGTTTCAACATTTTGGATTCGGACTTAGGCGATTTTGGAGAAAGCTTTTCGAGGTGATTATTGAGGTAAGCTTCTTGTACTTATATTGGATCATAAAACTTATTTTCCCACTGATTTCCTCACCTAATTAGTGAGATTATGAAGTGAAATTTGGGGCTTTAGGGCTTGAAAATTGGAGAATGTGTTTTGGGGGATTGGAATAGCCATTTGATGTCGGATATTGGTAAATTTAGCATGGTTAGACTCGTGAGTGAATGGGCTTTCGGGTGTTGTGAATTTTGTTGGATTTCAAGACGTGGGCCCGAAGGCCGGTTTGAGCCGATTTCGGATTTTTGGCTATGATTTAGTACTTTTCTTGTGGAATTGATCCCTTTAGCCTATATTGATTGTATTGTATTACTTATGGCTAGATTCGGTACGTTTGGAGACCGATTTGAGAGGCAAAGGCATTTTGATGTAAGGATTTGCTCGATTTGAGGTAAGTAACGCTTTCAAACTTGATTCTGAGGATTTGAAACCCCGAACTATGTGTTATGTGATTGGTATTGAGGTGACGCACATGCCAAGTGAGGGACGTACGAGCATGCACCATGGGAATTGTGGCCTGATTGATTCCATGGCACTGTATAGTGACTCTATCTGGTTGATATCCGTGTTTTCATCATGTGATAAAGTAATTAAGCTGTCAATCATACTAGATATCATGTTTAGGCTTTATGCCAGTACTGTTTGGACTCCTAGTGGTCGTTTCTTGCTGTCATCTCACTGATTTCATTGATATTACGTACTCAGTCATGTTCATTCATTTCATCACATATCTCAGTCTTAGTTGTTATTTATTGATACATCATATCATTGTTTTGGGTTTCCATGATATTGTGAGCCCGTGAGTGAGACTGGAGAGATTGATGATTGAGTGAGGCTGAGAGATTGATTATGAGTGATAGTTATGAGATCGGGTTGTATGCCGCAATGGTTATACTGATTTTATGATAGTGCTTGGGATGTAGGAGCCCCTCCGGAGTCTGTACACACCCCCCCAGTGAGCACAGTTGATATTATTGAGGGATGGATCTTCCCTGGACATGGATCTTGTCCGAAGTACTTGATACCTGGAGATGGATCTTCTCTACAGGGCTGGATTGGCCTTCCTCGGTACTGGTTGACTTATAGTCAGTGATGTATATGTTCCAGGATGGATCTTCCCTGGGCCGTATGGGCCATATACAGTATCGAGTGGTTGAGCATTCGAGAGTGTGAGCATATGAGGCTGACAACATGGTGCATTACATACAGCATGTGCATTGGCATGTAGAGATGGCAGAGTTATATTCTTTACACTGTTCGGATCTGCTTCACTTTACTGTTTTGAGTTGCCTATTTAATTTGAAAGCATGCCTATGATTCTGTTCAATTATTTCTATTTTATCTGTACTAGTTGAGTTCGTCACTACCTTTTAGTCCAAAGTTTGGACTTGTTGCTTACTGAGTTGGATGTACTCACGTTACTCCCTATACCTCGTGTGCAGATCCAGGCAGTTTTGGTCACCGAGGCGGTTACTGATTGCGGCTTCAGAGTTCAGAGAGTACCAAGGTAGCTGCACAGCATTCGCAGGCCTTGATTCTCCTTCTTTATCACTAGTTGTATTTTCAGTTTATTTCTCTAGACACTATAGTGGACTGTATTCTGATTTAGACGCTCATGTACTCTGTGACACCCCGGTTTTGGGATAGATTGTATCGTATTTTGGATATTTCTGTTTTCAAAAAGGCTTTCCTAAATTATTAAATTGCTTCTGTCTTTATATTCAAAGATTTTTCTGTATTGGGATGTTGAGTTATGGCTTGCCTAGTTCCACGATAGGCGTCATCACGACGGTTAGATTTTGGGTCATGACAAGTTGGTATCAGAGCCTAGGTTACATAGGTCTCACGAGTCATGAGCATGTTTAGTAGAGTCTTGCAGATCGGTACGGAGACGTTTGTACTTATCTTTGAGAGGCTGCCGAACCCTTAGGAAACTTCACATTCTTGAATTCTTGTCGTGCGAATCTGTTGATTCTGGTAACCAAACTTTTTTTGTTCTATTCTCTCACAGATGGTGAGGACGCGTACTATGGGGCAGGATGAACAGCCATCAGTATCACCAGTCAGGGTTGCGAGAGGCCGAGGTCGCGGTAGAGGACGCGGTAGGGGCAGAGGTACAGCTCGCACCGCAGCTAGGGCAGCACCTGCAGATCCGACAGTTGCCCCTGTTCAGGAGCAGGCCCCAGTGGTGGATGAGCCTGTGGGACCAGCTCAGGCACCACCTGTGCCCATTGTGAATCCAGGCCTTCAGGAGGCCTTATCTCAGATTCTAACCATGTGCACCAGTCTGGCTCAGGCGGTCTCTATTCCGGTTGCAGCAGCCACTTCTAGGGCCGGAGGAGGTGCTCAGACTCCTACCGCCCGCACACCAGAGCAGGTGGTACAGGGACTTCAGACACCGGAGGCACTACCATCCTAGCCAATTGCTGCTGCTTAGGACTCTGTGGTTCCTGCCATGCCCGATGATGAGCAACGTCGATTGGAAAGGTTTGGGAGACTCTAGCCTCCATCTTTCAGTGGTACAGAGGGAGAGGATGCACAGGGTTTCTTGGACAGATGTCAGAGGATCCTCCATACAACAAGTATTCTGGAGACCAGCGGGGTCTCGTTCACTATTTTTCAGTTTACTGGAGTTGCCTTTACCTGGTGGGAGGCTTATGAAAGGCGTAGGCTGGTTGGTGCAGTGCCACTTACATGGCAGGAGTTTTTTGTTCTCTTCTTGGAGAAGTATGTGCCGCAGTCTTGCAGAGAGGAGCTGCGCAAACAGTTCGAGAGGTTGTGTCAGGATGATATAACTATGACGCAGCACGAGATGAGGTTTTTTGAGTTGGCCCGTCATACGGTTTGGCTAGTTCCCACTGATAGGGAGAGAATCAAGAGGTTCATTGATTGCCTCACATTTCAGTTGTGGGTGCTCATGACTAGAGAGAGGGTATCTGGTGCTACGTTTGATGAGGTCGTCAACATTTCTCGGGAGATAGAGTCGGTCCGCAGCTAGGAGCGGGTTGAGAGGAAAGCCAAGAGGTCTCATGGATCAGGCAGTTTTGGTGGTGTTCCTACTGGAGGTCAGTTTCACCACGGGAGAGGTCGTCTTTACAGGCATGCTCAGACGGCTCGCCCAGTTCACCGTAGTGAATCATCTGGCCATGGTTCTTTCAGTTCTCATCAGGGTCACTCATCTCTCAATGCCCTTCCAGCTCAGTGTTCGACTCATGCCTCATCAGCTCAGGGCTCATCTATGTCGGGGCCTTCTAGCAGTTATCCTGGTGCTCGGGGCTCCCTTCAGTCCCCGCCGCCATTTGCAGACAGAGGTTGCTTTGAGTGTGGAGACTTGGGTCATATCAAGATCCATTGTCCCCGCCTTTCGGGAGGTTCATCTTAGCAGAGGAGTCAGCCTTCGACTTTGGTACCAGTTACTTCACCTCTTGCCTAGCCAGCTCGGGCTGAAGCTCAGTCAGCTAGGGGTCGCCCTAGAGGGGAGGCCGATCAGGTGGCGGTCAGGCCCATTTCTATGCACTCCCTGCCAGACCAGATGCCATTGCTTCGGATGTTGTGATTACAGGTATTGTCTTAGTTTGCCATAGAGATGCCTCTGTATTATTTGACCCTGGTTCCACTTATTCGTATGTGTCCTCGTATTTCACTCATTATCTGGATATGCCCCGTGAGTCTCTTGTTTCACTTGTTCATGTGTCTACGCGGTGGGCGATACTGTCATTATGGACCATGTATATCAGTCATGTGTGGTGACTATTGGGAGGCTGAAGATTAGAGTAGATCTCTTATTGCTTAGTATGGTCATTTTAGATGTTATCTTGGGTATGGTAAGTTATCAAATATTTTGTTATATGGCTTTGAGCCAAGTGGGGGAGTCTGCTATCTATGATTTGATTGCACGATTTTGTACGGTATTGGTTTTTGGGCCGAAGCGTACTTGTTGATTGGTTATGACTTGCAGAGGTTGATATCAGGGATGACTTGAATAAGAAAATTTCTTGAATCCGGGTTATATTGCACTTTATGAAAAACCATGAAATGATTAAATTGTTATTTTAAAGGATGTAGTGTGCACGAAGTGTGAATTTGATCGATGGTGTTAAGGAAGGGTTACCCCTTCGAGCGTTGCTGTGCTAATGAGGCATGTGTCTTTTAGCCCATTTGGGCGGTGCAATTTAGAATTTGAACAAAGTGAGTGGCTCCCGAGAAGTTTCTAATGGATTCGAGAATTTTGTTTTTCCGGATTTATGCATGGATAGAATCTGAGATTACATTTAATGGTACCGGGATTTGCGATAATTCTGTATGATTATGGATTCTACATTTTAGTATAAAAAAGGTAAGAAGAGTACCTTTTTTATAAGGTATTTTCAGATTCTACATTCTGTAATAAGGTATTTTCAGAGTGAGCGTTACAGTTGTGGTATTTATGGAGGTACTTAAGAAGAGTACAATGGCTTACGGGCCTTATGGTGGTGTGTTGTTATGTTAGGGCTTGTAGTGAGCTTTGGGTAAGGATCGTGGAGTTCTGACAAGGAGAAGTATCAAATTGAGGTTAATTTAGAAGAAANTAGGAGAAACTCGAACTAAATTGGACAACTGTGTAGTAGGCTAGACCAGTATGGTAATGGCATGCTCGGTTCTTTGGGGTAATAATGACGTGGAGACGTTACCGATGTTTTGGTGGTAAAAGTCTTAGGCTTTAGTGACCTGCGTGGCTTGGGCGAGTTGGAGGAAATTAGTTCTGATAGCTTGATTAGGTACAAATGGATTTCAAAGTGTTCTTGATGGTTTCTACCATAGTTTGAACCGAATATTTCGACCAGTGTGGGAACATGTTGTGTATTGTGATTTCCTCCTAGAAAGAAGCAAGAGGAAGGTTTCTAACTAACTAGGTATGTAAATTACCGGTGACTCAAGGTTGATAGTGAGATTCTTGTGCTTGACACATGATGGCACGATAGATGTGGTGTGTTGTGCAGGATTAAGATTTACATGTACAAGGTGGCAATTCATTCTTGAAGTCAAGTTCACGAATTTTGGACAGAATGGTCAGTGTTATTTTTAGATGAATGTTATAGTTACTCGGTAATCCCTGAGAGGGGTACACGGTTGAAAGGGGGCATTGTGTTTTGAGTTACGGATGTTCATTTGGTATTGCGGTACTCTCCTAGTTGATCGACTACTGATATTCAATTTTTCTATATGGCACGGAAGAATTTTGGGAGCATTCCTCGTGGGATGATCGCGTATGAGAGATGTGTTAGACATTCTGGCGGTGGAGTTGGGATCAGATATGGGATTTATATGGATTGTGAGACTGGGAGTTCTCAAGAGCAGGTCGTTTCCATGGTTGTGGACTGTGAAGTCATGGCCGAAGCTAGCTAGACGATAGTATGTGTTATGATTCAGTCATTGTGGGCTTTCAGAGGGTTATTTATCCATGTGTGGGTGCCAGGAGTTGATTTAAGGGTCATTGGTAGGCCCAATTAGGATGTGTATTCTACACCGAGTCGGATTGGTTGGCTCCATACTACTATTATTAAGGGATGTGTCATTCGGTTGTTGTTGAGCTTATTCGTATTTTGATATGTTCGGTGAGTTACTCTTCTATGCTACGAGGGGTTGTGATTCGTTGGTTGTATACACCCATGGTGCAGTTCTATTGGGGCCTTATAGCGAAAATTATGCGAAATGGGTATTTAGGTGATGCATGAGTGGTTGCGCATTGGTTATGTTCTTTTGAGTTTGTGTGGCATTGTGTCATTTTCTTCTCCATTCTTATGGAAATGCACTTTGAGCACTTGATGCCGGATTGTGCGTGGTTATTGATTTTGAGCATGGTGGCTGAGGTATTTCATATGGATCAGTATTTCGATGGGGTCGCGCATTGCGACAGAGTTATGTTGAGATATGATCCTTATGTTAGATTCGTGTGTTATGGTTCTACGATGTGTGATGGCTTCTTAGCATTGCGTTGGGGCAGTACACATCGAGCTTACGAGATGATTCTCTTGTTTGAGTCATTTTCGTGATTGAGTACATTTGGAATGTTGCTTATTGGTGCACAGATTGCACAGGTTGTGGCTTTAGATAGTATTGGTGTGGCATGTCAGTAGAGTAGCTGGTATTTGATAAGATGAAGTCGTCGGATCTAGGATGGATGCTATCAGATTTGATTGTGGCATATTTGGAATGATAATATCAAAAGTCGGCTTAGGAATTTGCTATGGTTCTTGTCAAAGGAGAGGGAGCTCCACGACTGGTGGATATGATGAATAGTTATGAGTCTCTGCGTGTTTCTTTCATCATCGGTGGTGTACGAAGGTTTTAGAATGGAGACTTGTTTGATATGAGGTTTATTACCGGCATGGGGTTGTTTCGAGCAGGTACGGTAATTAGAAATCATTGCTTTGAGAATTTGAGCTATGTGGTATTTGAGTTTTGAGTATTTGAGTTATGGTTACGGCTTTTGGTACATCTTGTTCAGACTTATACAGTGTGTAGGTTGCGGGATTCTGACCTTATAAGAAATTCAGGATGTTGGAAATAGGATTCTAAGGCTTGTGGGCTAGGTAGAATTAAGAAATTTCAGTTATATGGTGTTATCAGACCTATATGGGATACTGTGACCTGGGATCACCCCCCGGTACGTGCGTGGTAAGATGGAATAGTGATTTGGTGGCTTGGAAACAACTTTTGGCACGTTCGAGGACGAACATATGTTTAAGTGGGTGAGGATGTAATGACCCAACCGGTCGTTTTGAGTGTATTAGCCCTGATCCCCTATTTACTACTTTTTCCATATTTGTTCCTACTTATGTGACTTGCCGGGAGGTCTTGTTTTTGATTTCGGAGTATTTTGGGATACTTATAGCTCGTTTGGCCAAGCTTCTCAAGAGGCTAGAAGTGTTTTTTTTCCCAAAAGCACTTTTTTCCTAACTTGAGGTGTTTGGCCAAGCTTTTTTGGGGAAAAAAGTGCTTTTGGGAAGAAGCAGAAGCAGTTTTTGAGAAGTAGAAAAAAGTAGCTTCTTTCCAAAAGCAGAAGCAGAAGCAGTTTTAACTTTTCTTCTTACCAAAAATACCCTTAATAAAATATAGTATATACTAAAATAACCGTCAAACCTAATACTTAGGATATTAAGGTATAAACATTTCTTATTATTTTTAGGATAGTTTTTTAATATATAATGACTTTAGGGGTGAATGTTTTTATATTTGTTGAATGATTTTTAATATATTTAACATATATTAAAATAATTAAGTACTTTTAAATTTTATTTTCATATTGTACTTAAATAAAATGAAAAGATTTAATTATTGCATGTAATAACAAATTTTTGAGATTATTTATTTACTCATAATATTAACTATTAATTAAATCTATTCATGTCTTTATTCGTAATTTGATACTTAAAAGCACTTTTAAAAAGTTTGGCCAAACACAAATTATTGCTCAAAAGTACTTTTCAGAGTGATTAGCCAAACACAAACTTCTTCTCTTCAAAAGTACTTTTGAATAAAGCACTTCTCAAAATAAGTTGATTTCTCTAGCTTGGCCAAACGGGCTATTAGTCCATAAAACAGAAGCTTAAGTCTTAAGATTTTGACCGTAGTCAGAATTATGTGAAGACGACTCTGGAATGGAGTTCGTCAGTTCCGTTAGCTCCGTTGGGTGATTTTGGACTTAGGAGCATGTCCGGACTGTGAATTTGAGGTCTGTAGCTAATTTAGGCTTGAAATGGCGAAAGTTAAATTTTTGAAAAGTTTGACCGGGGGGTTGACTTTTTGATATCGGGGTCGGATTGGAATTCCGGAAGTTGGTAGGTTCGTGGTGTCATTTATGACTTGTATGCAAAATTTGGGGTCAATCGGAAGTGATTTGATAGGTTTTGACGTCGTTTGTAGAATTTGGAAATTTCAAAGTTCATTAGGCTTGAATACGTGTATAATTCGTGTTTTTGGTGTTGTTCGAAGTGATTAGAGGATTTGACTAAGTTCGTAGCGGGTTATAAGACTTGTTGGTATGTTTGGTTGAGGTCCCGGGGACCTCGGGTCGATTTCGGGTGGTTAACAGATCAAAGTTTGATGTTGAAGGATAGCTGAAGTGTTGTTCCTGCTAGTGTAATCGCACCTGCGAGTGGGGAACCACAAGTGTGGACACGCAGAAGCAAAGAGGAGGCCGCAGATGTGGGCAAGGCCAGGAAAGGCAGGGCACAGGTGCGAGAAAGGATGCGCCGCAGATGCAAATAAGGAAAAGTTTGGCATTTCCGCAGAAGCGGACTAAGGGCCACAGAAGTGACTCTGCAGGTGCGAGCCCAGTGTTTTTTGTGGGTTCCGCAAGTGCGGAAATAGGGTCGCAGATGCGAAAAGCCTGGGCAGAAAGTTTAAAAGCAAGGGTTCACGATTTGTTCTTGTTTCAACATTTTGGACTCAGACTTAGGCGATTTTGGAGAAAGATTTTCGAGGTGATTATTGAGGTAAGCTTCTTGTACGCATTTTGGATCATAAAACTTGTTTCCCCACCTAATTAATGAGATTTTGAAGTGAAATTTGGGGGTTTAGGGCTTGAATTTTTATTTTTTTTGTCCAATGTCTAACCAATACGGATAGACATTTGGGTATACAAAAACATAGTGAAGTAAGCCTAGGTTAACTATACAAAAAACTTCTAGAGATCCTAAATCTATTAAACAAGTGAATTGAAAGATCATCTTCCGAATACAACAAATTCTACATCTAGAAATTGTGTATTAAAACCCTTTGAGAAGAGGAAAAAACCAGGTGATGAAAGAGGGGACTATATTCAATCTTGCTTTGGCATTGATGTCAAATAAAGCTAAGTTGAAGATACCTAACAAGAGGGCCCATAAAGCTGGGCTATGAATGTGCTGCTGTCTGATTCTTCTGACAGGAGAGAGTGAGCAGTGTCCAGCTTCTACTATACAATGAGATCTTGGTCTTGCCATTGATTGCTTCTGACTGTTGGGCATGTGCTGCTGGGAGTTGTTGAAAGAAATATGCAGGGGGGCTAGGTCTGGGCCCCTAGGATGTTCCTGCTGGTGATATGAGAGAGTGAGAGGTTGTTGAGAAACCTATTGCTTGATAGCTGGGAGGTACAGGGGTGACTGTTGATATGTTATCTGTGAAGAGATCTTCTGGTAAGGTTCATTGTGTGCAGAAGAAAAGCAGTAGAAGTGAAGCAGCAGATGACACAGTTCTGCAAACATGTTATGAATAATGTTTACAGAACTGTATGTCCATTCCTTTGGTAACTGCTCTTGATGTGAGAGAGTTGATTAGGAGCCTTAGATGAATAGGTGCACTTTCAGTAGAATGAGCATACTAGACGCTAATACCACACACTGAAAGTGTAGCAATTGATCAATGCTTGCCAGGGTACCTGCAAAAAGTAGCAAACTAGTTAGAAAACAAAACTACCCCGTTTCCAGGTTGTTGTGGCTTCTTAAAACAGTGTATTGGATTGAGTTGTGATTTGGTGCTGGTGTGGGTTTGGGAGTCTTCTGAGAGTATGGGGTTTTGGTGATTGTGGATGGATAGGTGTGTGCATAAAGCTGTTGGGGCTGGTTCTGACTGTGAGGGAATGTGGTTATAGGGGTTGGGCGGCCACAGGTATAATTGTGTGAAGAGTTGAGGTGTTTGGACTTGGAGTTGATTGTAATAAACCAGAGGAGTTTTGCTGAATAGAAGAGGGGAGGGTAACTAGCTGAGTTGTTAAGAACTGCAGCTGGGGTTGTTGCTTTTGTTTTGACAGAGGGGTGTTTTGAGGAATTCTGCTTGTCCATTTGACAAATATTCAAAAGAACTAGCATCGAGGGTGTTAGTACTACACTCTGAATATTTATCAATTGGTTAGTCATGAAATAGAAGGAACCTACAAAAAAAAATAGTGTTAGGTAAAAATTTAGTTTTTCTGTTCATTTTCCTGGTTCTGCTTCTTCTGTGAGGTTCATGAGTGTTTATGCTGGAGTTGTGGAGTTTCTAAGGATAGAGTTCTGCTCCTAGGTTCTTGTGGGTTCTAGGAGCAAGAAGGTTAATTCGGCAGTAGATGAGTGAAGGTCCTCTTTTGTGTGGTGTGAATTGCATTTCTTGTTGGACTTTCCTGTCATAGGTAAGGATGTGGCTTCTGTGTTCATGGTTAGAGTGGTATGTAGAGTTGATGGTGTTTGGAGTGTGTGGTAGGTTGTTGTGGTTACTGGTTCTGTTATCTTTGAGGATATATGGGTGTGAAGGTGATTTCCAGGAAGTGGTAGGTAGGACTTCAATGCTTGCAACATACTATTGATAATCCTCCAATAGATTGAGCAACATGGTTGCTAATACCACACATTGGAGGACTGCTAATGGCCTGTGCAGATCATTATGGGTAATACCTGCAAAAAAGAAAAAACTGTTAGTTCAACTATTGTTACCACTACTCTCCTCCCAATGGACTTGAACATGGTGAGTGGTGGCCTCTTTCATAAAACTTGTCCCCAATTCAGAAAATTCAACTTCAACCATAAGGAGAAGGATAGTTGGTGGCCTGCTGTGTGGGAAGCTTTAGCTTCTTGATCTTCTTGTGTCTGAAGACTGGTGTGCCTAAGTAGCCCTGTAGGATCTGTCCTCTGATGTTGTTAGGCAGAGAAGAGGGTGAGGTGTAGTTGGTCAATGTTGTGAGCTCATGGCTGAGTTTAGATAGTGAGTCAGCAGGGCAGTTGGCTTCTCTATAGGTGTGTGAGCATTTGAAACTTTCACATTGAATGCAGAGATTTGAAAGTTGCTGCAATTTCATCTTCAAAGACCAGGGGTAGTTTTTACCATTGGTAAGCCACTGAGTTAGAAGTGCAGAGTCAGATTCCAAATGGACCTTAGTGAATCCATTATTCAAGCACCACTGGATTCCTAAAAGAGTTGCTGTTTCTACAAAATTGTTGGTACCTTCCCCTAAATGAGCAGTTATGGCATGGATAAATGCACAGTTGTGATCTCTAATGATCACCCCTACTCCAATATTTCCTGGGTTTGTGAGTGCACTCCCATCACTGTTGATCTTCACAAAGCTATGGATTGGCTTATTCCAAACTACCTGAATGGAGATGGTTTGATGTTGGAGGTTCTCAATGAAAGCTGGTTTGATGTTGGAGGTTCTCAATGAAAGCGTATAACTCCTGCCAGTTGTGGGGCCATTTGATTTCTGGAAAGTTGGCTCTAAGCAACAGGTTGATGTAAGAGTTGATGGAGAATAAAACTCTGGTCAAAGAGGAGGATTTGGGTCCATATTAGGCACTGCACCTATTCTTTCATAAATTCCAACAGATTATGATAGGCATGGTATGTAGGATGAGCTTTTGTACTTCATTGTGACTGCTAAGAAGCCACCACTTCATCAGTAGTATTCTGAGTAGCATGTCTTCAGTTTGAATTCCAACTGGACCTTTAAATTTCCTCCACACAATTCTGGCAAAGTTACCCACACTAAAGAGATGGTCGACTGTTTCATTAGAATGAACGGAGCAGCAAACACACCTAGTAACAGTAGGATTGCTAAAAGCTAGCACCATGTCATCAGTTGGAAGCTTATTTCTGAGAGGTCTCCACAAACAAAATGACCATTTGAATGGGATCTTTTTGTGCCATGTCATATTATTGGAGAGGTTGGGTTTCTTTTTTCTTTTGATTAATTCCCATGCAGAAGCACAAGTGAACCTGCCATCAGTAGTAGGGGTCCAAATAACTTCATCTTGCAAGTTGTTGTTGAAGAAGACAGGGGTCTGAATGATCAGAGCGATTATGGGAGATGGTGCACTCTCATTGAGTCTTTGAAGGTTCCACTGGCCATTGTTCTAGAAGTAGGAGACTGAAACATTCCCAGGTCTGCCTCCTTCATTTCCGTGAGCTGCTAGAGGACCTGAACCCAACCAGTTATCCCACCAGAAGCTGTAATTTCCAGATTGAAGTCTCCATTGGATGTTATTTTCAGCTTCTTTCTTGTTAAAAGTCAATCTTTTCCATGCTTGTGATTGCCCTGTATCCTATTTTTTGGAGATGGGATTAGATCTTTGACAGTACTTGGCTTTAAGAAAGCTACTCTATAAAGATTGAGTTGGAGAGTGAGTTTTGGGGATTGGAATGGCCATTTGATGTCAGATTTTGGTAAATTTGATATGGTTAGACTCGTGAGTGAATGGGCTTTCGGGTGTTGTGACTTTTGTCGTATTTTGAGACATGGGCCCGGAGGCCGGTTTGAGCCGATTTCAGATTTTTGGCTATGATTTAGTACTTTTCTTGTCGAATTTATCCTTTTAGCCTATATTGATTGTATTGTATTACTTGTGGCTAGATTCGGGACGCTTGGAGACCGATTTGAGAGGCAAAGGCATTTCGACATAAGGATTTGCTCTGTTTGAGGTAAGTAACGCTTTCAAACTTGGTTCTGAGGGTTCGAAACCCCGAACTATGTGTTATGTAATTGGTATTGAGGTGACGCACATGCCAAGTGACGGGCGTACGGGCATGCACCGTGGGAATTATGGCCTGATTGATTTCATGGCACTGTATAGTGACTCTATCTGGTTGATATACGTGTTTTCATCATGTGATAAAGTAATTGCGCTGTCAATTCTAGAATTTTACTACAAGTTATAGTCTGAAAGAAATATAACTGTCTGAATGAAAGAAAACAGTAGGACATAAAAAGATAGACGGGGACTTCAAGGTCAGTGAACGCCGACAGATCTACCTTGAGTCTACGGACAACGGACCAATATCAAATCTCGATCAACCTGAGCCGATATCAAAATCTGCACAGAAAGTGCAGAGTGCAGCATCAGTACAACCGACCCCATGTACTGGTAAGTGTCGAGCCTAAGCTCGATGACATAGTGACGAGGCTAAGGCAAGGCACCTACAAAATCAACCTGTACAATTTAACAGTGTATACGCAAATAACAGGAATGAAGAACTAAACAGGAAATGTCGGGAGGGAAAACATACTGAGGGAAATACAAGATACAGAACTATAATAGAATGATCACCGGAGCAGTCAATATATCATGAATCAACAAGAATAGTGAATACAGTAAGGAAAAATGCACGACATCACCCTTCGTACTCTCAATCTCACCATAAAATTTATAGAATCGGCACAGCATCACCCTTCGTGCTTTTGCAATCATATCATGGCACGGCATCACCCTTCGTGCATTAACACTCACAATATGGAACGACATCACCCTTCGTGCATTAACACTCACAATATGGCACGACATCACCATTCGTGCATTAATACTCATAATATGTCACGGCTTCACCCTTCGTGCATTAACACTCTCCCTTACCATAATGCAATGCATAAATAACAGCAGGGAGATAGAATAACAAGTACAAACCTTACTTCAATATTTGGTTCCATAATATCAATCTCAACTTTGAAATAAAAATTCAGTTATCACCAGAAAAATCCGTAGACATGAGAAGAACGATAATTTGGACAACACTAGTATAACACGTAGCAATTTGGCATAGGAATGAAACAATATCAGAATAACAGAGAAACATGAAAAAACAGGTAAATTGGCGGCGCATAGGTACTCGTCACCTCACATATACGCCACTCACATGAATTTCACTTAGCAAATAATTTAAGGTTCCTAATTCCCTCAAGTCAGGGTTAGACACAACACTTACCTCGCTCTGAAGACCACTAAATTCTCAATCACAGGCACAGCTTTTCCTTTGGAATTCACCTCCAAACCACTCGTATCTATTCAAAAATGACTCAATAATATCAAATATTGCTAAAGGAATCAATTACATTGCATAAATTAAATTTTCCATTTTTTCCTCCAAAAAGTCGAAAAATCGACACCGGGCCCGCTTGGTCAATACCCGAGGTTCGGATCAAAATTGTTTTACCTATTCACCCCTGAGCTCGAATATGTAATTTGTTTTGGAATCCGACTTCAAATTGAGGTCTAAA
Organism: Nicotiana otophora; assembly: GCA_000715115.1. Taxonomy (NCBI): domain Eukaryota; kingdom Viridiplantae; phylum Streptophyta; class Magnoliopsida; order Solanales; family Solanaceae; genus Nicotiana; species Nicotiana otophora. Next base: position 118,720 of record AWOL01S0038183.1, read on the forward strand.
TTCCCAAATTCCCGAAATCCCTATTTTCTACCCTAACCCATAATTCTACAATGAAAACTCTAGATTTTAGGTTAAAAATTCAAGAAATGTAATGGGTAATTGAAAGAAAATAGTTTAGAATTACTTACCAACAATTTAGGGAAGGAATGACTCTTGAAGAATCGCCTCTCACCATTTGGTTTTTGAAAAAAATGAGTTTTTGGCTAAAATCCCATTTTTGGGTTCTGTTAAGTGCTGGGCGACAGTGTTCATCGCGTTCGCGAGAGCACTGTCGCGTTTGCGAAGTGTATGGGCTGCCAAGCCTTCACGTTCGCGAGGCAGTGCTCACATTCGCATAGGCTACCCTTCCCTGGCCTTCGCGTTCGCGATGAAAAAAAGGATGACTCCCCTTCCCCAGTTCCTAACACTACGTGTTCGCGATGGGCTTGTCGCGTTCGCGAAGGGTAATGCCCCCATCGCTTCGCGTTCGCGAAGAAGAAATCCTCAGCTGCCCAGTTTACTCTTCGCGTTCGCGAAGAAGAAATCCTCAGCTGCCCAGTTTACTCTTCGCGTTCGCGAGACGACCTTCACGAATGTGAAGAAGGATATGCCAGACACCAGAATCTGCAGAAAACCAGATTTTTCAAAATTCAAAACATCCCGTGGCCTATCCTAAACTCACCCGAGCCCTCAGGGCTCCAAAGCAAACATGCAGACAAGTTTAAAAATATCATAAGAACTTGCTCGCACGATCAAATCGCCAAAATAACACTTAGAACTCTAAATTTAGCACCTAATCAAATGAAATTCTTAAGAACACTTTAAAACTTCTAATTTCTCATCTGGATGTCCAAATCACGGCAAATCAACTTCATTTCTCACCAAATTTCACAGACATGTCTTAAATATCATAATGAACCTGTACCAGGGTTCAGAATCAAAATACGGATCCGGTACTAACAATGCCAAACATCAATCAATTCTTAAAAATAATTAATTTTCAGACTTTTAATTTTCATCAAAAATTCATAACTTGAGCTAGGTACTTCCGAATTCGATTCCGGGCATACGCCCAGGTCCTATAATTTGATAAGGACTTACCAGGACTGTCAAAGTATGGATCCGGGCCCATTTACCAAAAATATTGACCGAAGTCAACTAAAATTAACTTTTAAGGCAAAAATCTTATTTTCATTAGTTTTCAACATAAAAGCTTTCTGGCAATCTGTCCGGACTGTGAACGCAAATCGAGGAGGGTAAAATGATATTTTTAAGGTTTAAGAGTGCAGATTCGAGTTCTAAAATATAAGATGACCTTTTGGGTCATCACACCTTCCTCGATACTGGGTGACTTATAGTCATTGATGTATATGTTCTGAGATGGATCTTCCCTGGGCCGTATGGACCATATACAGTACCGAGTGATTGAGCATTCGAGAGTGTGAGCACATGAGGCTGACAGCATGGTGCATCATATACAACATGTGCATTGGCATGTAGAGATAGCAGAGTTATATTCTTTACACTGTTCGGATCTGCTTCACTTTACTGTTTTGAGTTGCCTATTTAATTTGAAAGCATGCCTATATTTTTGTTCAGTTATTTCTATTTTATTTGTACCGGTTGAGTTCGTCACTACCTTTCAGTCCAAATTTTGGACTTGTTACTTACTGAGTTGGATGTACTCACGTTACTCCCTGCACCTCGTGTGCAGATCCAGGCATATTTGGTCACAGCGACGGTTACTGATTGTGGCTTCAGAGTTCGGAGACTACCAAGGTAGCTGCACCGTGTTCGCAGGCCTTGACTCTCCTTCTTTTTCACTAGTTGTATTTTCAGTTTATTTCTCTAGATACTGTAGTGGACTGTATTCTGATTTAGACGCTCATGTACTCTGTGATACCCCGGTTTTGGAATAGATTGTATCGTATTTTGGATATTTCTGTTTTCAAAAAGGCTTTCCTAAATTATTAAATTGCTTGCGTCTTTATGTTCAAAGATTGTTCTGTGTTGAGATGTTGAGTAGTGGCTTGCCTAGTTCCACGATAGGCTCCATCACGACGGTTAGAGTTTGGGTCGTGACAATAGGAGATTATTGAAGCAACGTGTGAGGGTTAGGTATATGTCCTATAATCTTTCCCAACTATCAGACGATGAATTAGATTATTGTTAGAATCAACTATATGATTGCACTTAACAAATATCATGTATAAGATTTTGTATCTTTTAAATTACAAAATTTTGAGTTGAAAAGTTCTTAGCATGAATCTATATCTATATATATATATATATATATAACAACGTTGGGAATAAAAAAGATGATGTGGCACTCTCATAAGGCAAGAAACTCCTTTATCTTTTTTCTCATTTTTTTGGCTTTTTTTCTTTATTTGATATCTAAAAATATCTGCAGAAAATTAAAGACATCCTATTTATGTCATCCTTAACTATTTGTCACTAGTTAACTTGCTCGCGCTACGCGCAATCATATAAACTCATTCCAAGTACAATATAATACCAAAAGTTAAAAGTAAAACGAATATTAGGAAAGATATATACACATAAAAATAATTTTAAGATTAAAAAATAAAATATAAAGAAAGTTATTCCAACGCTCATTATATAAAGAGCAAAATATGTAATGTTAGCACTACAATTGGCTTTTATGAGGCTCCCATGCTGGACTTAAAAGTCTCAATTCTCATGCATATGAGAGGTTGTGGTCGGCAGGAAAACCGTTCGTAAAGCTCGCATCTAAGGAACAAACCGTTTTTGTGTTGTTAGTGATAATACAAATACACCCAGTAATAACATATTTGTGTTGTTAGCAAAAAATAAAAAATAAAATAAAATAATTAATAACATTAATTTATTACTAATAAACATCAATTATGAAATGGGAAGAGAATCAGAATATTACTCCAATAGAGAGATTGTAATGGAAAAATTAGGAAAGTGAAAAAATAGAAACTGATTCTAAATCCTGATTTACCTCTACCCAAGAGTCCTCTCCTCTTCAAATTCAAGTCATAGCCACCATAAAGATTTGATATTGCTATATAGCGCTCCGGAGAGAAACGATTTGGCAGTTCATTTCCTTTGGAGAAATAATAGAAGATGAATATTTCAGAATTAAAACTTAAAGAGA
>AWOL01S0038183.1:132289-145216 GCA_000715115.1 Nicotiana otophora
GGACTCAGAGAAAATTTGATGCAGTTTGGGTCATTGTGGACAGGTTGACCAAGTCAGCACATTTCATTCCAGTGGCAGTTACCTATTCTTCAGAGCGGTTAGCTGAAATTTACATTCGTGAGATTGTCCGCCTTCACGGTGTGCCCGTGTCTATTATTTCAAATCGAGATACGCAGCTTACCTCACACTTCTGGAGGGCTGTACAACGTGAGTTAGGCACGCGGGTTGAGTTGAGTACAACATTTCATCCACAGATAGACGGACAGTCAGGGCGCACCATTCAAATATTTGAGGATATGCTTTGCGCTTGTGTTATAGACTTTGGAGGTTCTTGGGATCAATTCTTGCCACTTGCTGAGTTTGCTTATAATAATAGCTACCAGTCGAGTATTCAGATGGCTCCATATGAGGCATTATACGGAAGGTGATGTCGTTCGCCAGTTGGCTAGTTTTGAACTGGGAGAGGCTCAGTTATTGGGTACCGATTTGGTACAGGATGCCTTGGATAATGTCAAAATTATTCAGGATCAACTTCGTACAGCTCAGTCTAGGAAAAAGAGTTATGCCGACCGTAAAGTTCGTGATATTGCATTCATGGTTGGAGAAAGAATATTGCTCCGGGTTTCACCTATGAAAGGTGTAATGAGGTTCGGAAAGAAGGGCAAGTTGAGCCCTAGGTATATCGGACCCTTTGAAATTCTTGAAAAGGTGGGTGAAGTAGCCTACAGACTTGCATTACCACCTAGTTAATCATCGGTTCATCCGTTATTCCATGTGTCTATGCTCCAAAAATATCATGGTGATCCGTCCCATATGTTAAATTTCAGCTCTATCCAATTGGACAAAGATTTAACTTACGAGGAGGAGCCGGTGGTTATTCTAGCCCGGCAAGTTCGACAGTTGAGTTCTAAGAGTTATCCTTCCATTCGGGTGCAATGGAGAGATCAGCTGGTAGAGGCATCTACCTAAGAGTCCGAGTAGGACATGCGGAGTAAATATCCACACTTATTCACCAACTCAGGTACTTTTTCTAACTTCGTTCAAGGACGAACGTTTATTTTAGAGGTGGAGAATGTGATGACCCAAAATGTCATCTTTAAATTTACTAAGTAATTCTGTGTTTTAAGACCTTGAAAAGCACTATTTATCACTCCTCGACTTGCGTGCACAGTCCGTACAAATTTCCAGAAAGTTTTTATGTGAAAATGGATTAAAATGTGAAATAGAGCTTTAAAACTCAACTGAGTTGACTTTGGTCAACATTTTAAGCAAACGGACTCGGATCAGTATTTTGACAATTCCGGTAGGTCCGTATCGTGATTTGGGACTTGGGCGCATGCCCGGAATCGAATTCCGAGGTCCCTAGCCCAAGATATGGAATTTTGATAAAAAATTAAAAGTTTGAAAGCTTAATGATTTTTAAGAAGTTACTGATGTTGGATTTATTGACACCGGGTCCGTATTTTGGTTTCGGATCCCGATATAGGTCCATTATAATATTTATGACTTGTCTGCTGAATTTGGTCAGAATCGGAGTTAATTTGACGTGATTCGGACGTCCGGTTGTGAAAATATAAGTTTTTAAGTTTTCTTGAAAATTTCATTCGATTTGGGGTTCAATTTGCAGTTCTAGGTGTTATTTTGGAGATTTGATCGCGCGAGCAAGTTTGTATGATGTTTTAGGACTTATGGGCATGTTTGGTTTGGAGCCCCGAGGGTTCGGATGAGTTTCGGATGCTCAACGGACCATTTTGGACTTAAGAAAGATCGCAGATTTCTCGTGTTTTGTTGCATAATTTTTACTCATCGCGTGAAGTCGTTCGCGATAGCGTAAGGCAAACTGAGAGGTCAGCCAAAGTTGCTCTTCGCGTTCGCGAATTTGAGGATGCGATCGCGTAGGGGTATGAAGTGGTGCTTCGCGAATGCGTGGACAAGGTCGCGTTCGCGTAGAGTTAAAGAGGCTAAAGCTGAACCACGCGCTTACTCATCGTGATCGCGTGAGGTCGTTCGCGATCGCGTAAGTCTGTGAGTCAAAGCATCGCGTTCGCGTGGCGTTCTACGCGTTCGCATAGAGTAAATTTCTGGGGCAGCAAAGTAGAGCTTCGCGATCGCGAGGCTATTCATGCAATCGCGATTAAGAAAAATTGGGCAGCCAAAAATGTGCTTCGCGATCGTGAAGCATTGTACGCGATCGCGTAGGGAAAAATTTGGGCAAACAGAACTTAAGTTCTGGAAAATGGGATTCATCCCATTTTCAACCCTTTTTCATTTTTGAGCTCGGGTAAGGCGAGTTTTGGGCGATGTTTACGGGAAAATATTGGGGTAAGTGTTCTTTATCCTATATTGATTATATTTCATGATTCCATAGTCATTTACATCATGAATCCGTGAATTTAGGGAAGAAAAATCGGATTTTTATAAAAAATCTTCCAAAAATAAAAATTTAAGATTTGAAGGTCCATTTGACATCGGAATTGGATAAATTTTATATGGTTGAACTCGTATCGGAACGGGTGTTCGGATTTTGTAAGTGTTTTCGGGATTTGAGATGTGGATCTCACTGTCGAATATTAAAATGAATTTCGGATTTTTATCCGGAAAATTAGTAAATTCATATAAAATTAATTCCTATGATTCGTATTGAATATATCGAATTGTTTGTGAATAATGACGCCTTTGGAGACAAATTCAAAGGGAAAAGCTGTGGTCGAATAATTTATTAGAATTTGCAAAGCGAGGTAAGTGTCCTGGTTCACCTTGACTTGACGGAATAGAACCCCTGAATTATTTGCTATGTGAAATGCATGTGAACGATGTATAGGCGAGGTGACGAGTGCCTATACATCATCAAATTAATTATTTGCTTAATTATTCAAACATCTTAAATTGTTTTAAATCACAAATGAATTATTATATTAATTATTTCACTCATATCCCTTGTCAAAATATTATTTCTTGAATTCCTGTAATATTTTTACATATTTGACTTATGTGTCTTAATTGCTATTTGACATTTAGTATATTAAATATTAAACTGTCTCTTGTCTCCACGATTTTAACAATTAATTTCTAATTGCCATTGTTTATTTACAAATAAATTATAATTATTGTGTGTCTTGATGCTTAATAGTTTCTCATTGAACGTGGTATTTATTGGAGTAATTTTTATTACAATCATGAGTTGTTTAAAGTTATGTTGGTGGAACGGGTTGCACGCCGCAACAGAAATAAAAGCAAATACATATATATTGGGCGATCGGATTGCACGCCGCAATAGACTTATTTAAAAGTCAATATTGGGGGATCGGATTGCACGCCGCAATAGACTTATTTAAAAGTCAATATTGGGGGATCGGATTGCACGCCGCAACAGACTTATTTAAAAGTCTATATATACTTGATTAAAATAAATATATGAGAGGATTGAAAATGAATATATCGTGGGAGCGGTTTGCATGCTGCAACGGAAATTGGTTGAAATTATAATGGGTTATGACTGCTGAGTTGGCTTCAATTATTATAAATGAGTTATCTGATTTATTTCTGTTACTTGTTGTTGTTACTAATATTGCGTACAGGTTAATGTAAGTGAACCTCCTTAGCCTCGTCACTATTTCGTTGAGGTTAGGATCAACACTTACCGGTACATGGGGTCGGTTGTACTGATACTACACTTTGCACTTCTTGTGCAGATTTCGGAGTTGGTCCCAGCGACATACCATAGACTTGCTCGGATTTCAGCTACTCAGAGGAGACTTGAGGTATAACTGCATGACGTCCGCAGTTCTGAAGTCCCCGTCTACTTTACTTTAGCTGTGTGTTTGTTTCCAGACAGCTTTATTTTATTCAGACCTTTATTTGTATTATTCTAGAAGCTCGTGCACTTCTGACACCAATTCTGGAATGGTATTTAGACACCGTTATTTTTATGGATTATTCACTACATTTCAGACTTTACTTTCGCATTTGTTCTTTGTTATTAATAAATTTAATTTTTAAAAAAAAATGGATAATATTATTCTAACATTGGCTTGCCTAGCAAGTGAAATGTTAGGCGCCATCACGGTCCGAAGGTAAAAATTTCGGGTCGTGATAAATATTAAGTATAATAACTCATAATAAAAGGACATAACCGGAATTCTAGATATTAGCCTTATAATCTTATTAGTTTTAGGATATAATACTACACATTAATATTTAAGACTTTAAAATAAACTAAATTTTGGTTATTAAATCTTTCCTTATTGAACAAGGTAAGAATTCTTAAATAAAAACACTAAATTTAACCTTGTATTGGAAGAACTTAAAGAGAGAATGGTCTAAATACGTATGGAAAGGCTTTGAAAAAAATTGGAGTTAAAAAAATCGAAAGATTATAAACTCAAGAGTCCACTTTGACTCAACGTTTTAAAAACTAATAATAGTATATATATTTTACCTTCTTTATTTATATTAGAAATTGAAGGAATGTTTTTTTTAATTCGAACAAAATACAGTTCCTTCATAAAAGTTGTAGTTGCATTTTATGTAGATTTTAATTAAAATTATTTTATTTTATTTGCTGTTTGATCTTCATGATTTTTTCTATCTTTAATTATTTAAATAGAATCAACATTTAACATTTACAGAAAATTTTATTTACTTTTCATCTCATAAATCAAACATGTTGTTTAATGTAAAATTTACGTGACTTTTCAATATTGAATAGTTATTGATGGGGTACATATACAATGCACATACCGAGATTATCCTTACTTATTTCTATTTTCATGTATTTTGAAATATGTAAATAAATAAAAAATTCTTAAAAACTATATCGTGACTCAAAGCTAATGTCATGTCCTAATGATTATAAAAATAGCCTTATCATATTAAGTATAATAACTTATAATAAAAGGTCATAATCAAAATTCTAGATATTAGCCTTATAATCCTATTAGTTCTAGGATATAATACTACACGTTAGGAATCCTATTAGTATAACTACTTTTGGGCTGTCTCATTCATATAAAATTGAATAAGTAAATATCTTTAATCATGTAATCGTATTACTTTTAGGATATGCTTCTTAAAAATTTCTATTACTAATTTAATTTAAAAACGTATTATAATGTCCTATTACTAATTTAATTTGAGAATGTATTATATTGTCCAAATTCATTTAGAAAAAAGAGAGCCTATATTATTATAAAAGCATAAATACAATATTGATATATCAAAGTAGCCCTAAAATATTAAACGGAAGAACTCATAAGGAAAGGACATAACTGCAATAACTGACTACAATACCTTATATGCTAATTTTTAATATTTAAGACTTTAAAATTAATAAAATTTGGTCTATTGAATACTTACTAAAAATATGTAGGAAGGTTTAATAAAATCAATTTCATAAGAATCCTCTGTATTGGCAATACATTAATACTCCATAATATCCAATACCAAAAAGAAAAATTAATATTAAATGGACTGCATAAATGGTTGAAATTGAAAAAACAAATATCCCCACGATAATATATTTTTATATTATATTTGAACTATTTTTCTACTCAAATAATATATTTTTTATCAATTTTTCGTGAAATATTATAAAATACCCATTTATTAAAAAACAACTAAGAAAATATTTAAGAATATAAATGTGTGAGAAAGAGGAAAAAAAAATGGTTGGTAAGAGTCAATACACTAATGATTCTACAAACATAAAGATCTAAAAGTGAAATGTCATATCAATATTTTACCCTTTGAAAATATAATTTATGGTGGATAAAATAATAATTAAGATTAAATATTCAAAACAAGAGATGAACTAATAGTAAGATCTTAATCAGCATAGAATAAATTATTTTTTATGTTAAAACTAATAATTAAATCTTTTAATTAATTATTTAGAAAGAGAATCCAATTCAGTTATTTTTAAAATTCATCTTATGAGTAAAATTCTTATTCAAGTTAAATTATTCTTAGGGTACATAAGTTTATTCCATAAAAAGAGCATTAGAATACAAAGTAAAAATATTAGTATATTATTAAGAATCAAAATGCTATACAAGTGTCTGAAGAAACACAATCAAAGCTAAATCCTAAAAAAGAATAAACTTTTAAGATTGTATTATAAAGAGTCGACTCTGCTATAACGTGATTATTTTTTGTAGATGCCTCTGGCGGAATCGGAATAATATTTCTATGTCATGCATTACTTGCAAATATCATATCAAGAGGCATGACATTGTTAGCAATAATAACAAGTGGTTTACCAACAACGATTTTATTGTGAGACCACCAACTTTAGATTTGATATACCTCTTCAAACAATTTAAATAACCATAACAAACATATCAAAGTAGAGCAAGGATGCTAACTTTATAAGGAAAGCAAAATTGATAAGATGGAATGAAGCACTTATGGCTAACTGTCAAACGATCAAAATAATTGCCCGGTGTTCTAGAGATATATTGGATATTAATGAACCTTTTGATTGAAAATTAATGGTTTGAGAGGTAATTTATGTTAAGTACTATCAGTAGTTACAAAATCTACAAAAGAACAGACTGTAAAAGCTAGTTTGGCAAAGTTATACTTCTGGTCTCAAATGAAAAAGATTCAATTAACAAGAAATATAAAATAAGAACAGATCCAGTATTCAGAGTCTTCTTGCTTCGTGTCGGAAACAAAAAAGAGCATCCAATAAAAGATGATTTGGGTCTTTCTGAACACTTGGTTATCAATCCTAATGGTAATAGTAGTGCATTTAATAAGAGAAATATTTCTATCACTAGATTAAAACGCAATTTGTACAAATCGCATGATGGAATTAAAAAGATATCTTAGCTAGCAGAAATGAATATGTTGATCGACTAAATAAAAAGTTGATTCCAAATTTTATAATAAAACAAAATATTTTTTTTGTTTTGACTCAGCAGAAAATGATACGAATAATTACTACCAAGAAGAATACTTAAATACTTTAATACCAAATGACCTTCTACTATACATGTTTGTTGTCAAGTTTATTATTTCTTACTTATGTTAATGTCATCGTATATATAATAGACTAAGTTAAAATTGATCTTAAATTGTATATATGTTGATTTTGAAAATAAAGTTGTCTGTCATGCTACTGAAATACTTAGATACGCCGAATTACTTATGTAATAGCACACAAATGGTATGTAGAAGTTTTGGCAATAACGTGATACATACAAAAATTATGATACTGGTTAATGTGCTTCTAAGTATATTCTTATCCGTGAATTCAACTTTCGTCTTTCGAAACTAAGGAATACCCTTTTAAATTTGTGTGAAAATAATTTTTAGTATGTTTATGTTTTGCAAATATAATAAATAAATCACAAGGACAAACATCCTAAATATTGGACTATATTTACCGTAATATATTTTCTTGCACGAATAACTGTATGTTTCAAGAGGGATATCAAGATCGACAACAAAAGTTCTGGTTAAGGCAGAGCAACCAAAGCATTAAGAGGAAACATATACAAAAGAATATTGTCCACAAAGAAGTGTTGGTTAAGATAATATCACATTAAATACTTTTAAACTATAATACATAATTATCTAAATAATATGACAAAATTGATCATTTGTGTAAGTTTTGATGATGTCCTTTTATTTTAAATTCATGTAATATGCTAATGTAATAATATTCGGCATTTAGATGATTGTTGTATTATTATACATAAAACTTCTCTAATTAATTAAATTTTATTGTTCCTTCATATAAATAAATATTTAAATCATAACGTGTCATTATTAAGGTGCAACGCACGTTGATAGGTACTAGTACTATATTAAAAGCACGAAGGCCCTTAGCGAAATATTGTTCGCCTTTTTTACCCTTTAAAAATAGATTTCATACTAGATAAAATAGTCATTTCAATTATTTTCCTCATATTTAGGAATAATTATTTAATTATTTTCCTAATATTTAGGATTCTAAAATCAACTAATGTTTCCTTATTTAAATTGTATAAAGTATTTTTAACTCAATCAATCATTATTATCTTGGATTACCTTTTAACAATAACGTGCATACAACTAGAACAAATACGTTTGTGTGGCTTAATCTACAACAAACATAGGAAATCTATTAAAAATACTTTATCTTTTTCATCACAAAAATTAAATGAACAACCTTTAACTTCTACCTTTCGAAGAATTAAATTGCGTTGGCAATCTTTAACTCCAAAATGATTTCTTTTGAAAAGGAGATAGAGTTCTTGTGTTTTATTGATAAGGTAAAATAAATTCTATGAAAGTCAAAGTGAAAAATATATATTGTGGTAAAATTTAAAGTCTTAAATAATTTTGTTCATCTGGAGTTTAAAATACTTATACCATTATGTATATGAACTATAATTAATTTTCATATTAATTTGAACTCCTTTCCTCAATCATTTTGTTTTTCTTATCGATGTTTGAATAATATTTAAAAGCTACACTCAACATTTAAAAAAAAATAACTAAGAAAATAGTTAAGAATACGAGAGAGAGCGAGAGAGAGATGATGCTATTCCAGCAAAACGGTAACTTACCACTAAGCGCAACCGATAGGTCTTGTGTTCGAAACTGGCATGCGATTTAAAAATAGAGAGAGCGAGGAGTGGTTGATAAAAGTCAAGAACGCTGATGGTTCTTCAAACACAAAGATCCAAAAATAAAATGTTGATCAGGTATATATCAAGTTAAGGATAGAAAGTGCAAGTGACTCTACACTATCCACATCTGTGATGACCCGATAGGTCATCTTATATTTTAGAACCTAATTCTGTGTTTCGAGGTCTCAAAAACCCCATTTTAACTTTTTTCAATTTGTGTGCGCAGTCCGGGTGTTCTTTTGGAAGGATTATATGTTAAGAACTGATAAAAATAAAAAAAATTACCTTAAAAATTAATTTGAGTTGACTTCGGTCAACGTTTTGAGTAAACGGGCCCGGATCCGTATTTTGACGGTCCCGGTGGGTCGTTATCAAAATATGGGACTTGCGCGTATGCCTGGAATCGAATTCGGAGGTCCCTACCGCAAGTTATGAATTTTTGTTGAAAATTGAAAATCTGAAAGTTTAATGATTTTTAAGAATTAACTGAGGTTTGGTTTTGTTGATACCGGGTCCGTATTTTTATACCGGAGCCCGTTATAGGTCCACTATAATATTTATGACTTGATGCAACGACCCGGCCGGTCGTTTTGAGAGTAATAGCCCCGATCCCCTGTTTACTGTTTTTCCCGTACCTTTTTCTGCTTATGTGACTTGCCGAGAAGTCCTGTTTTTGGTTTCAGAGTGTCTTGGAACACTTAGTCCTTAAAGAAAATGGAAGCTTAAATCTTAGGATTTTGACCGTAGTCGGAACTGTATGAAGACGATTTCGGAATGGAGTTCTGTCGATTTTGTTAGCTCTGTTGGGTGATTTTGGACTTAGGAGCGTGTCCGGACTGTGAATTTGAGGTATGTAGCTAATTTAGGCTTGAATTGGCTAAAGTCGAATTTTTGGAGATATTGACCGGAAGTGGACTTTTTGATATCGGGGTCGGTATCCGATTCCGCAAGTTGGAGTAGGTCTGTAATGTCGAATATGACTTGTGTGCAAAATTTGAGGTCAATTCGACGTGGTTTGATAGGTTTAGGCATCAGTTGTGGAAGTTCAAAAACTTTGAAGTTCATTAAGTTTGAATTGGAGGGTGATTCGTGTTTTTAGCATTGTTTGATGTGATATGAGGGCTCAACTAAGTCCGTATGGTGATTAGGACTAGTGGGTATGTTTGATTGAGGTCCTGAGGGCCTCGGGTTGATTTCGGATGGTTAACAGATCAAATTTGGTTTTGGAAGAATAGCTGAAGCTGTTGCACCTGGTGTAATCGCACCTACGCAACATTGACCGCAGGTGCAAGCTCGCAGAAGCGAGCCAATGGACGCATGTGCGGTTTGGAAGGAAGAGGCCAAAGGTCGCAGGTGCGGAGGTATAACCGCATCTGCGCATCCGCAGATGCGGAAGATGGAGCGCAGAAGCGGAAGGGGCTAGGGCTTGAGGGATCGCAGAATCGGAAGAATTCTGCAGGAGCAGGCGCGCGGGTGAGGCCTATTGCTCGCAGATGCGGACCCAGTCCCTTTAAGTCATTTCCGCACCTGCGATGGAAATTCCGCAGGTGCAGCATCGCATGTGCGACTATGGGCCGCAGGTGTGAGATTTCTGAACAGAATACTTAAAATGCAAGAGTTCGCGATTTTTGCTCATTTTTAACATTTTGAGCTCGGGTTTGGCGATTTCTTGAGAGCATTTTTGAGGAATTTCTTGAGGTAAGTCCCTTGTGCTTATTTTTTATCAATAATCTTGCTTCCCAATTTATTTTTTCACCTAGTTAGTGTGTATTTAAGGTGAGGATTTGAAGGACTATTTGGTGTCGGATTTTAGTAAATTTGATATGGTTAGACTCGTGAGTGAATGAGTGTTCATATTTTGTGACTTTTACTCGATTCCGAGACGTAGACCCGGGTCGACCTTTTAGGGAAAATTTCGGAATTGTTGTTGAAGTATTGATTTTATTAATTAGATGAGCCTATTATAGTTGTATTTATGATATGCAATTGTGTTTGGCTAGATTTGGGCCCTTCGGAATCGGATAATCGAGGAAAGGGCATTCTTACGGATTGATTGAGCTTGGTTCGAGGCAAGTGGCTTGCCTAACCTTGTATGGGAAAAATCCGCTTAGGATTTGGTACTGTTGTGATATGTGAGCGCAGTATACGTGAGACGAGCTATTTTATTGTAAAACCCGATTTATTTTACTGAGTAGTAATCTGTTTTTCCTTTAATTTGAGTTATACCGTTTAAATGAGTATTAGTCTATTTTCATTCTTAATTGAGCTATTACAATGTGTGTAGCTATCCTGTTTAGTCTAATATCGCAAGCCTACGTGCTTTAATTGCTTATTTGAACCCCGTGAAGCATGTCTAGTTGATTTTCTGTTTTCCCTTGTTCTTTATCAGTATAACTGTAGAAATCTTGCTGTTAACTATGGTATTTATCGGTTTGAGCTGGGTGTTTACTTTGAGACTACGAGGCGGTTCCTTGAGAGTTCTCCTTGTATATTTACTTTGAGACTACGAGGCAGTTCCTCGAGAGTTCTCCCTGTATATTTACTTTGAGACTATGAGGCGGTTCCTCGGGAGTTCTCCCTGCATATTTACTTTTGAGATTACGAGACGGTTCTTGGGTCATGTAGTGGAATTTTTGGGTCATGTAGTATCGAGTGATTGGATCAAGGTGGATCCACAGAAGGTTGAAGCAATGCAGAGTTGGCCCAAACCGTCCTCAGCTACGGAGATCCGGATTTTTCTTGGTTTGGCAGGGTATTACCGTCGATTTGTAGAGGGTTTCTCATCTATTGCAGCACCTATGATCAGGCTGACCTAGAAGGGTGCTCCGTTCAGGTGGATAGAGAAGTGTGAGGAGAGCTTTCAGAAGCTCAAGACAGCTTTGACTACAACCCTAGTATTGGTACTACCTATAGTTTTGGGGTCTTATACTGTGTATTGTGATGCGTCGCGGATTGGTCTCGGCGCGGTGTTGATGCAGGACGGTAGGGTAATTGCCTACGCGTCCAGACAGCTGAAGGTGGACGAAAAGAACTATCATGTCCACGACCTTGAGTTAGCAGCTATTGTTAATGCCTTGAAGATTTGGGGCACTATTTGTACGATGTTCCTTGTGAGATCTACACCGACCATCGGAGTTTGCAGCATTTGTTCAAGCAGAAGGATCTTAATTTTTGTCAGCAGAAATGGTTGGAGTTGCTTAAGGATTATGATATTACCATTTTGTACCATCCCGGGAAGGCCAATGTGGTGGCCGATGCTTTGAGTTGCCGGGCGAAGAGTTTGGGAGCTTAGCATATCTACCAGCAGGAGAGAGGCCATTGGCGTTGGATGTTCAGGCCTTAGCCAGCAAGTTTGTTAGATTGGATATTTCTGAGCCGAGTCGAGTATTGGCTTGTGTGGTTTTTTGGTCTTCTCTTTATGATCGTATCAGGGAGCTCAGTATGATGACCCCCATCTGCTTGTCTTTAAGGATACGGTCCAGCACGGTGATGCTAAGGAGGTCACTATTGGATATGATGGTACATTGAGGATGTAGGGCAGGTTATATGTGCCCAATGTAGATGGTTTGCGTGAGTTGATTCTCCAGGAGGCTCACACTTTGCGGTACTCTATTCATCCGAGTGCCGCAAAGATGTATCAAGACTTGAGACAGCATTACTGGTGGAGGAGAATGAAGAAAGACATAGTGTAATATGTAGCTCGGTGTCTGAATTGTCAGCAGGTAAAGTATGAGCATCAACGGCCAGGTGGATTGCTTCAGAAGTTAGAGATTCCGGAGTGGAAATGGGAGCGGATCACTATGGATTTCATTGTTGGATTCTCACGGACTCAGAAGAGGTTTGATGCAGTCTAGGTGGTTGTGGATAGGTTGACCAAGTTAGCTTATTTCATTCCAGTGATGACTACCTATTCTTCCGAGCAGTTGGCTCGAATTTATATCCGCGAGATTGTCAGGCTTCATGGCGTACCGGTATCTATCATCACTGACCGGGGTACGCAGTTTACATCATGGTTCTGGAGGGCTGTACAGCAGGAGTTGGGTACTCGGGTTGAGTTGAGCACAGCATTTCACCCTCAGACAGACGGACAGTCCGAGCGTACTATTCAGATACTGGAGGATATGCTCCGCGCTTGTGTGATAGATTTTGGGGGTGCTTGGGATCAGTTTTTTCCACTTGCGGAGTTTGCCTACAATAACAGTTATCATTCGAGCATTCAGATGACACCGTATGAGGCTCTGTATGATAGGCGGTGTCAGTCTCCAGTGGGTTAGTTCGAGCCGGGCGAGGCTAGATTACTGGGTACAAA
>AWOL01S0038183.1:147292-171255 GCA_000715115.1 Nicotiana otophora
CGCTTGTGTGATAGATTTTGGGGGTGCTTGGGATCAGTTTTTTCCACTTGCGGAGTTTGCCTACAATAACAATTATCAGTCGAGCATTCAGATGGCACTGTATGAGGCTCTTTATGGTAGGCGGTGTCGGTCTCCAATGGGTTAGTTCGAGCCGAGCGAGGCTAGATTATTGGGTACAGACTTGGTTCAGGATGCGCTGGATAAGGTGAAGGTGATTCAGGATCGACTTCGCACAGCCCAGTCAAGACAGAAGAGATATGCGGATCAGAAGGTTCGCGATGTTGCATTCATGGTTGGAGAGGAGTCTTGCTCCGGGTTTCGCCAATGAAGGGCGTTATGAGGTTCGGAAAGAAGGACAAGCTGAGACCAAGGTTCATTGGTCCCTTTGAGGTGTTGCGGCGAATTGGAGAGGTTGCTTATGAGGTTACCTTACCTTCTAGTCTAGCAGAAGTTCATCCGGTATTCCATGTTTCTATGCTCCGAAAGTAACACTGTGACCCGGCTCATGTGTTGGATTTTAGCTCAGTCCAGTTGAACAAGGATCTATCTTATGTTGAGGAGCCAGTGGCTATTTTGGACAGTCAGGTTCGAAAGCTGAGGTCAAAGAATATTGCTTCCGTAAAGGTTCAGTGGAGGGGTCAGTCGGTCGAGGAGGCGACTTGGGAGACCGAGCGGGATATGTGCAGCTGTTATCCTAATCTTTTCACCACTTCAGGTATGTCTTTATGCTCGTTCGAGGACAAACGATTATTTTAAGAGGGAAAGAATGTAACAACCCGTCCGGTCGTTTTGAGAGTAATAGCCCCGATCCCTGTTTACTATTTTCCCCGTACCTTTTTCTATTTATGTGACTTGCCGGGAGGTCTTGTTTTTGGTTTTGGTGTGTCTTAGGACACTTAGTCCCTAAAAAACGAAAGCTTAAGTCTTAGGATTTTGACCATAGTCGGAACTATGTGAAAACGACTCCGGCATGGAGTTCTGTTGGTTGCATTAGCTCCGTTGGGTGAATTTGGACTTAGGAGCGTGTCCGGACTGTGAATTTGAGGTATGTAGCTAATTTAGGCTTGAATTGGCGAAAGTCGAATTTTTGCAGATTTTGACCGGTAGTGGACTTTTTGATATAGGGGTCGGATTCCGATTCCGGAAGTTGGAGTAGGTCCGTAATATCGAATATGACTTGTGTGAAAAATTTGAGGTTAATCGGACATGGTTTGATTGATTTAGGCATCGGCTGTGGAAGTTTGAAAACTTTAAAGTTTATTAAGTTTGAATTGGAGGGTGATTCATGTTTTTAGCGTTGTTTGATGTGATTTGAGGGCTCGACTAAGTCCGTATGGTGATTAGGACTAGTGGGTATGTTTGGTTGAGGTCCTGGGGGGCTCAAGTTGATTTCGGATGGTTAACGGATCAAATTTTGTTTTGGAAGAATAGCTAAAGCTGCTGCACCTAGTGTAATCGCACCTGCACAACATTGGCCGCAGGTGCGAGCCCGCAAAAGCGAGCCAATGGATGCAGGTGCGGTTTGGAAGGAAGAGGCCAGAGATCACAGGTGCAGAGGTATAACCACATCTGCATATCCGCATATGCGGAAGATGGAGCGCAGAAGCGGAAGGGGTCAGGGCGTGAGGGATCGCAGAAGCGGAAGAATTCCGCAGGATCGGGCGCGCAGGTGCGGCCCATTGCTTGCAGATACGGACCCAGTCCCTTTAAGTCATTTCCGCACATGCGATGGAAATTCTGCAGGTGCAGCATCGCAGGTGCGACTATGGGCCGCAGGTACGAGATTTCTGGACAGAATACTTAAATGCAAGGGTTCGCGATTTTGCTCATTTTTAACATTTTGAGCTCGAGTTTGGCGATTTGTTGAGAGCATTTTTGAGGAATTTCTTGAGGAAAGTCCCTTGTGCTTATTTTTTATCAATAATCTTTCTTCCCCATTTATTTTTCCACCTAGTTAGTGTGTATTTAAGGTGGAATTTGAGAGTTGAGACTAGGAATTTGGAGAGTTTGATTTGAGGATTTGAAGGACCATTTGGTGTCGGATTTTAGTAAATTTGATATGGTTAGACTCTTGAGTGAATGAGTTTTCATATATTGTGACTTTTACCCAATTTCGAGACGTGGGCCTGGGTCGACCTTTTAGGGCGAATTTCGAAATATTTGTTAAAGTATTGATTTCATTAATTAGGTGAGCCTATTATAGTTGTATTTATGATATGCAATTGTGTTTGGCTGGATTTGGGCTATTCGGAGTCGGATAATCAAGGAAAGGTCATTCTTACAGATTGATTGAGCTTGCTTCGAGTTAAGTGACTTGCCTAACCTTGTATGGGAGAAATCCCCTTAGGATTTTGTACTGTTGTGATATGTGAGCGCCGTGTACGTAAGGTGACGAGTACGTACACGGGCTATTTGTTGTAAAACTCGATTTATTTTACTGAGTAATAGTATGTTTTTCCTTTAATTTGAGTCATACCGTTTATATGAGTATTAGTCTATTTTCATTCTTAATTGAGCTATTCCAACATGTGTAGCTATCCTGTTTAGTCTAATATCACAAGTCTATGTGCTTTAATTGCTTATTTGAACTCCGTGAATCATGCCTTGTTAATTTCCTATTTTTCCTTGTTCTTTATCAGTATAACTGTAGAAATCTTGCTGTTAACTATGGTATTTATCGGTTTGAGCTGGGTGTTTACTTTGAGACTACGAGGCGGTTCCTCGGGAGTTCCCCCTGCATATTTACTTTGAGACTACGAGGCGGTTCCTCCCTGCATATTTACTTTGATACTACGAGGCCGTTCCTCTGGAGTTCTCCCTGCACATTTACTTTTGAGACTACGAGGCAGTTCCTCGGGAGTTCTCCCTGCACATTTACTTTTGAGACTACGAGGCAGTTCCTCGGGAGTTCTCCCTGCACATTTAATTATTTTTCTACGAGGCGGTTTCTCGGGAGTTCTCCCTGCACATTTACTTTTGAGTCTACGAGGCAGTTCCTCGGGAGTTCTCCCTGCATATTTACTTTTGGGACTACGTGATGGTATCTTGGGAGATCCCCTATCACGTATTTACTTTTGGGACTATGAGACGGTATCTCGGGAGCGCCCCTGTTGTTATCACATTGTTTGTGTGTTGTTATTTCTCTGTGAATTCCTTCTGTTAAATTCTCTATTTTACTTCATTTTATTTTATCATATGTCTTGTTATTATATCCTAGTAGGGCCCGGACCTGACCTCGTCACTACTCTATTGAGGTTAGGCTTGGCACTTACTGGGTACCGTTATGGTGTACTCATGCTACTCTTCTGCACATGTATTGTGTGCATATCCAGGTACTACTTATCAACCCCGCTATTAGCTGAGAATGATTGCTACTGTATGGAGACTTCAATGTACATCTGCCGCGTCCGCAGACCTCGGAGTCCCCCTCTAATCTCTCCTATGTAATTTACCTTCCATACTTCTTTTTGTTATACTCTGCTGTACAGAGATACTAGTTTCCTTCTGTAGCTTATGACTTACGATGTTCCGGGTTTTGGGAAGATTGTGTGTTATAGAGTATTGGTTATTGTACATGTCGAGCGGCATTGTTACTAGTTATTCAGTTATCCACTGCTGTTAGTTGCTAATTTTTACTTTCGTACTGTTATTTCCGCAATTTGTTAGGCTTACCTAGTCGTAAAGACTAGGTGTCGTCATGACGTTATATCGAGGGAGTTTGGGTCGTGACACTTGTCTGTCGAATTTGGTGAGAAACAGAGTTGATTTAACGTGATTCGGACGTTCGGTTGTGAAAATAAAAGTTTTAAAGTTTTTTTTTGAAAATTTCATTTGATTTGGTGTCTGATTCATAGTTCTAAACGTTATTTTGGTGTTTTGATCATGCGAACGAGTTCGTATGATATTTTAGGACTTTTTTGCATGTTTGGTTCGAAGCCCCGAAGGCTCGGGTGAGTTTCGGATAGGCTACAGGGTGAATTGGACTTAGAAAAATCTGATGTTTTTGCTGTAGCTGGTTTTCTGGTGTGTTGTGCTTCGCGATCGCGAAGGGGATCTGGGTTGGGGGAGGATTTTACACTACACGAATGCGAGACTATGGTCGTGAACGCAGAGCAATGGGGGGTTTGCTCGATACAAACGCGACCCGTCACACGCGAATGCATAGTGTTAGCTAAGGTAGGCAGAAGACTTGAGGTTACACTACGCGAACACGAGTCTTGTCTCGCAAATGCAGAGGTCAAGGAAGCTAAACCTTCATGAACGTGTGTAGCCTCTCGCGATCGCATAAGCCTAATAGGCACTGCTCTTCGCGAACGCGTCAGGATTCACGCAAACACGATGAATACCTGACGCCCAGTCATTCAAAACAGAACCAAAACAGGATTTTTGCCATTCCTCCAAATTTCAAAACTAGAAGACCTAGAGGCGATTTTCCTAAAAGATTTTCTTCCTCAATTTATTGGTAAGTGGTTCTAACCTACTTTATTTCAATTACCCATTACATTTCATGAGTTTTCAACCTAAAATCTAGGAATTTCATGGTGGAAATTGGGGGTTTGGGTAGAGTTAGGGATTTTTGTATGTTTGGAATTTAGACCTCGAATTGAGGTCGGATTTCGAAATAAATTACATAATTGGGCTCGGGGGTGAATGGGTAAATAAATTTTGGTCCGAACCTCGGGTTTTTACCAAGCAGGCCTGGGGTCGATTATTGACTTTTTGGGAAAAATTTTGGAAAATCTAAATTTATGCATTGTAATTGATTCCTTTAGCAATAATTGATAGTATTGAGTCGTTTCTAGATAGATACGAGTGGTTTGGAGGTAGATTCTAGAGAAAAAGTGGTAATTGAGCATTGAGTGGCCTTTGGATGAGGTAAGTGTTGTGTCTAATATTGACTAGAGGGAATTAGGAACCCTCGAACTATTTGCTATGTGAAATTCATGTGAGCGGCATATATGTGAGGTGACGAGTACTTATGCGCCGCCAATTTATCTATTTTCCTTGCTTCTCCCATTTTTCTCATATTGCCTCTTTCCCTGTCTTAATTGTTACATACTCTACTTGTGTTCCCATGCCTAATTGCTACATGTTAGACATTATTTCCTCCGGTTAATGATATTAGTTCTTCCATAGTTTCATTATCTCCTGTTATTTGCTTGAGCTGGTTTAGCGGTACCTTTCTGTTGTAGATTATGAATTGGTCTCGCTGTGTAGTATTAATTATGTGAATTTTCATGGTGTACAAGTTTCCTATTAGTTTCGATTTGGAGTTTAAGTATTGTGAAGGGTTTCTGTGATTTAAATTGTGAAATTTTTGTACATACTGAGTAATTATTATTGATATGGTGGGATCGGGTTGCACGCCGCAACAAGAGGAATAAGGGTGATATATATTGAGGTGGAATAAGGGTGAATTTATACTGTACGGTGGAAACGGGTTGCACGCCGCAACATGTTTAATAAGGATGGATTGTTTGGTGGAATAAGGGTGAACCCACGGGTTACACGCCGCAACATGTGTGATAAGGGTGGATTGTTTGGTGGAATAAGGGTGAACTATGATTGTATTATTGTGATATGGAGGGATTGGGTTGCGCGCCGCAACAACCTCTGTGTTTATGTCTTCCCTAAGCCGTGTTAGCCTTACGGTATTCTCTTTTGCACTTAAGATCGGTAATTTCTGAACACTGTTGATATATCTCCGAGAGTTATTGTAATTCTTGCAATTTACTGCTTTCTTCTATTCTGCATTTCTTATTCTGTTTTTATTATATATAATGCATACATGTTGTAGTGTGAGTAACCGCCTTAACCTCGTCACTATTTCGTCGAGGTTAGGCTCGGCACTTACCAGTACATGGAGTCGGTTGTACTGATACTGCACTCTGCACTTCCTGTGCAGATTTTGGTGCTGGTTTGAGCTGATCGTGAGGTTAGCTGCTGGATTCATCCGACAGGAGACCCAAGGTAGATCTGCCGGCGTCCGCAGACCCTGGAGTCCCCTTCTAGCCATTGCATTTTACTATTTCTTTCCTTTCGAAAATAGTTGTATTTCTTTTAGACATTTACTTGTAGAAAAATCTTAAAAGTTCGTGAATCGTGACTCCAGATCCGGGTAGTAGTATATATATATATATATATATATATATATATATATATATATATATTGAGGCTATTATATATTTTCGCACTCATTTTTAAACTCGTTTTAGCTTATTTGTTGTTATTTACTGCAATGCATAAGAAGTGGCTTAATGATTCTTTAACGTTGGCTTGCCTAGCAAGTGAAATGTTAGGCGCCATCACGGCTCCGATGGTAGAAATTTCGGGTCAACATCACACTTAAACATTTAAAAGTTGGAATGTGCTAACATTAAGAATTCGAGTTGTTTGCATTAATTGATCAGCAAAAGAATTCAATCCAATTCTATTATAAATTCATCATATAAGTAAATCATCTTTCAAATTGACACAATGATTTACATAGATTTGCACCCTTAAGAAGGAATCAACGTTGAAATAACAAAAATAGAGGAAAATCGATTATGATATAAGTAGTATTAAGAGTTAAATCGCTATTCATTTAACTTAATAGGATCAATATTCGTCATTTAACTTATAGGTTTTTTTAATTGTTTTATTTTATAACTCAAACACGACTATTAATACAATATTTATATGATATTAAAAAATAATATATTCACTGAGATGAGGTTTACGCGCAATGCGCGTACCTATAGACTAGTTTTATATTAAAAGTACGAAGGCCCTTAACGAAATGTCGTTCGCCTTTTTTACCCTTTAAAATTTAATTTCACATCAGGCAAAATAGTAATTTAATTATTCTAATATTTATTAAGACTTTAAAATCAACTAAAAATCTTACATAATTACCTTATTTGAACTACTATGTAAGAAATTCCAATATTTAAAAATCAAATATTAATTAAAGGTTTACCTTATAGAGCTATAAGATAAACATAGTAATTAAGTATTGTATAAAACCTAACGTAGAAACTTTTGATAACTTATACTTTTTTTATGGTGTTGAATCGAACGGTAAATAAGGAATTGAAAGAATCAAATCAAAATTGACATTGATCTTGTTTATTATAGGTCCTCTGTAATTTTTCTTCTTTTATTTTTTGGACTATCATTACCATGAATCCATGACAAAGAATAAGTTGATCAAATATTTTATGTAAAAGACTTTTCTATGGATTAAGTACGTAATAAATAATAGAAATTGATATTGCGTGTATTAAAAATAAATGTATGTTTCGTCTATTACTCATTATTAATGTATTATTTGTTACTCCTTCTAATCTTTTAACGAATATTTTCTCATCTAGTTTTGAATATCTATATTATTTTTACTTTTTTTTACTTTAAATTCTTTGGCTCTTATATTGTGTTTATCTGTTTTATTTAACAATCTAAGCTTGCTATTAATATTTATCAATTTCAAAGAGTTACATGTTTGATACTAACTTTTATTAAAACTTAAACATATCTTAATGTATTTATTATGTAATTTTTAAAAACTTTATACTGAGAGACTAAAAGTTTTAAATTAACTAAATTTTATACATTAAATAATTTTTTGTATTATATAAGTTCCAATATATTTTCTTGTATAATATCAGTCGGCACTCTTATGATATTTTCTATTCTCGGTTATAGATTTATAACTGATCATAAAATTAAAACTAATTGATTTTTATATAATTTAATTATTTTAATAACAATAAAAAAGAAAAATATTGTGAAAAACTTTTTGTGAAAATTTATGTCTCATTCTCTAGTTATTTACAAATACAAGTACAAATACAAATCCTACTAAATATTATTATTAGGTATAACTTATCCCGAATTGTTATACTTTTTAACTCAACATCAAATTTAACAAAACAATCGGATGAGACATAATAATTGCACATAAGATATACAAAGTTTAATAATATTTATATAATTTTTAAAAGTGTTATATTACCGATATAAGGTACACGGGTCCTTAGAAAAATATCGTTCATCTTTTTTACCCTTTAAAAATAGTGTTTATATTAGACAAATTAGTAATATATGTTATTTTTCTAATATTTAGGAATAATTATTTACTTACTTTTCTAATATTTAGGAATAGTCATTAGTTATTTGTTAAAATAAATATTTAATTATTTTCTCTAACATTTAGATCTTTCCTTATTTAAACTATGTAAGAACTCCTAATATTTAGGAATTAAAAATTGAGTAAAAATTTGACATATAAATACTTTCCTTACGTGAATGGTGTATTGATCATGCCCAACTATGCCTTATAAAAAAGACTAAGCGGTCGTTGCAAATATAATCCGGTTTACAAGTCCGGAGTCGAATCCCACAGAAAACTAAGGCTCAGCTACAGTTGTTCAGTATCGCTAAGAAACACAAGTCCAAACAATTTCCTAATTATAAAGATTATAATGTTTATTTTTATCTAATTAACTAACAAATACTAGAAAGCAGTAAAACTATCAATTAACAAGGATAAGGATTGGAGACAAGATTAAGGAGGTCTAGAGTTATGATTTTCCCTGTTGTCGTAATCATTTCCGCTACGTTTCCTATAAATTTGCCTAAGTTTTCTCTACCGATCATGAGCGCTCTGAGTGTCGTAATTCTCACCCGAGTAACTACCACAATTTACTAGACATATTCATCCGAACTACGCTAGCTGGCACTAAGTTACGGCTCATTCGGATCGCACCAAGGTTTCGTTATCCCTAATCCCACCTTTAAACCCTCCGTATTGATCCCTCATATACGTTAGGAATGATGTTATTCAACAACTACCTAAATATGCACTCTCTCCCGAGTAATACATACTAAATAGGTACAGTCGATGGAGAGCTCTTCAACCAACCGCAATATAAACGTAGTTGAACAAATAGAGAAAATTATTCTCCAATAGGTAAATCTATATTAACGTAACAGGAAAATCATTCTCCAATAGGTTCTATCAAAACCCTAGATAATAAATTAGCTATTCATAATAGTATGCATAACTGCAATACTAGAATTCATAACCAATAATGAAAATAGGAAGAAGGAAGTGAAAAACTCGTAGAAGAATTCCCCGCCTTGCTCCTAGTGTGTTTTTGCCTCCTTAAATCAAATCTCTGTCCAATCTTCTCTTTCAAATTAATGTTTAATGACTATTTATATGTATAAAAAAAAGACATAGACGAAATAACCAAGTCCACAATCAAAAAGGAAACAAAACAGGTCTCAAACTCGGAACACGCATCACCTCGCGTTAACCCCGGCGGCGCGAGCTCTAACGCGAGCAAACTCCCTCGCGTCGCCAGGCTCTTTGGTGCTTTGTTTCTAAAATTGATTTTGCTGCCTAACTTCACATTCTCTTTCTCAATTCTTTCTTCATTTCACATTAATTTGCTTGTTTCTTTTTGTCTTCTTTTAATTTGTTTTGTCTTCTTTTCATTTTGTCTTCGATCATTGTTTCATTATCTCATTATAATATCTCCCATCATCAAATAATCACGAGCTATTTTTATAGTGCATAAAATACACATAAAATTTTTACTTTGCTTTCAATTTTGTCTTCAACGTACCTACACATAAAATAGACTCAGTTAAGCACAAATATAGTTTAGTTTAGCATTAAAGCACCTAAATGTAAGGTAAGTAATGCACTAAAAATATATAATTATAGTCACACATCATGTATCAATTACGAAAGGTTTTGTTACGAATATTTACTGTGATAACATAAGCAAATACAAACTTCCAATCAAGCATTCAGGCGTCCTAGCTTCCCTTTTCCATCTAAACATGTCAATAAATTTTTCTTCGTTATAGAAAGTATAGACTAATCACAACATTAAAAATAAAAAATAAAAGCACCACCAAAAAGAAATAGCTTTAGAGAGTGATAAACTATTATTCAAAGAATATTTACTGGTTTTTTTATACGATCAGGTAATCTCGAAGCCGTAAGTTCTAAAAGCATTTTTACTTCTTAAGTATTAAAATTATAATAAGGAAAAGATACAGTAATAGCTAGAAGGGAATTTGGACTCTAGAGTTATTCTTTCCAAATGATGACCTTGTTTACCAAAAATACAACAAATTTCACGTCTTCTTCTTCGTTTTCATCATCATTGGTTGTTGAATATTTTGACCAGATACAAATAGATAACAAGACTGGAAGACTTAGAAGGCAAAGAGAGGGGGGTTTAGTGAGATGAGTGTTTAAAAAATAAAACAGCAAAAAGGAATACAAAACTGAAAATTAGGACGCTAACAGGAAAATTTCGTCCTCAGCTTATACACAAAATCATATGTTTAGTTTTATGAGCTAATAACCAAGCATCACTTGAAGGGAAGTAATTATTTTAAGTTACTTCTGGTGTCCACATATACTAAAAATATAAGTTAATCCACAACAAATAACTCTAATAGTTTAGAATATGTCACGCTGAGTTGTTTTATTTTATTTTCTTGTTTCTTTTAGCTTGAAAGTTAATATAAATTAAAAAAAGAAGAAGATGATTACCGCAAGAAGAAACTAACATACATAAGGCACAAAAGAAGTATTGACTTGAAAAGGAGAAAAAACAATTAACTAAAATATATATTCCTTCCATTTCATTTATGCAACAATATTAATTAAATATAATTTTTAACAAAGAATATATTTTTTTGACATATAAGCTAATGATGTATAACATATCTTATAATTCACGATAATTCATGGCAAAATTTTTCAGAAGATCAAGTCATTAAGGACACTTAGAGAAGGTCAAGTTGTGAGAGTTTGTCTAAAGAACAAAAATATTAGTTACTTACTCCTTGACAAATTAGATCTAAATGAAAATTCAGAACCCACTTTATCTTAGAACATGTACATTGTCGCTTAACCATTTATAGTTATAGGACGAAAGTCTTCAATTTTAAATCTCTAAAGATTAAAAAATTCTTTTTTTACTTATGTTATTTGCAAATCTATGAGTAATTGTGAAAACATATATATCACTTATTTGATTTATAGTTGTTTCCTCAAATTAAGAAGTGTGGAGATCATAAATGTCTTGAAATATTCTCGCGAGTAATGTTATGCAAGTCTGTCTATGTTTTTAAAGCTAATAAAAACTCGTATACCAACACTACAAAAAGGTATTCAAGTATTTCGGTGTGGTGGAGGTTCCTTCTTGTTTACCCTAAAAATTGAGTAACAATTAAACTTATATTGTGGTTTTAGGGATACGTGATTTAAACCAGTATCAATTGATAAACAACAAATTAAATAGATAAATTGGACAATAAAATAAATCAAACCGGTCTGCAAACAATGCCTCGACCTCGATTCGAGATAGTCTCGAGGTTAGTTAATAAGAACAATAGAGGATGGAACAAACAGCGATGAACAGTAAGTAAAACAAAGAAAGCAGTGTATGTGTATATTCTTATCAGTGAATAATGATTGTCTCCCTCACAAGTGAATGGACTCCCTCTTTATATAATAGAGGAATCCTAAATAAGGTACAACTCTAATAATGGAAGTAGATCCCATGATTGGCACTAATAACCGCTTTGATTTGATATGTTTCGGGATTTCCGTCATGATCTTCGACCGGTTACTAATATCTCGCCACTCCATTATTACGCCTTACTCGAAGTCAGTCATGCTTGATCTCGATTGTTGCTGGCCTCGATCTCAATGAACACTTCGATCTCCAGGTTTGATATTCTATCTTCGAGCTCGAGCCCGATCTATTATGAGGTTACCCTCGAGGCAACTCCCCTGCCAACGAAATCGGGTATGCCCGATTTCGACCGTATACAGATAGTCCCCTCATTTTTTGGAGTGTAACGAAAAGAAACGAATTTGAGACTTCGATTTAATACCTCGATCAATTATGACGTCAACATCATGACATAAGCGACAAAAGTGATTGAAGCGTCGCGTCTGCATAGTTCCTAAGGTCATTAATTAATGCCAGTTGATGGTCGGCCATCAGTGCTTTCAGACCATCAAAGTGGCTATTATAAATAGACCACCTTCATAATCTTCTTAAACTTTACTTTCAAACTTCTTCTAATCTTCAAAAGCTCTTCTATTCTCTTCAAGTTCATCAACTTTGCTGGTTTCCGTTTGCCAATCTCTTATTAAAACACAAATTCCGCCTTCTTCTTCCTTAAACCTCATATAGCAATGTCAAAAACATCAAAGACCGTTCTTCAAGAATAAAAGGCCTCCTTATCGCGGCCGGCTGGTGACAAAACACCGGTGGAGCCACGTATCGAAGAGTGCATCCCCGGGCCATGTGAATTTACTTCTGACTTTAAAGTCGAAAAACCCTCTTTGGTTCTTGGCCGATGTGAGCCCATGTCTAGATACATCTGTTCGATATCCGAAGGTGATCTCGAGCAGGTGAAAAAAGACTGCCACTAGGAGAATAAAGAGGTGGTGATTCCTACCCCCGAGGAGGACATCACCATCCATGTGAAAGGGTTTTTAAGTGTGTATACTTACCCTTTTATACTGGGTTCCGTCGATCCTGTCATAATCGACTTCTGCTGCCAATACCGGGTAACCCTAGGCCAGATCTACCCCTCTTTTTGGTGCATTGTCATTTTGCTTAGATTCTTCTCGAGCAAGGTTGAGGGGATGTCTTTCACCCTCGATCATCTCATTAGGCTATACAACCCCTGTCTTTATCGGGGCGGACTGATAAGGCTTCAGCGCCGGGCTACGAAGGTGCTGTTCTCGAGCATAGACGAGGACAAGGACCTAGGATGGATGGGCCGATTTGTCCGATTCAGGACCTCCGACTTAATCTCCGCCGAAAAGATACCATTCCCCGAAGAATGGAACATGAAGCGTAAGTAGAACCTCACCGATAACGTTTGATTACTTGTTATGTTTCCTTTACCTCTTCTCATCTATATTCTTCTTTATGGTGCAGCTTCCCCTTGGTTTCCTGGTGCGGTCCCGGACCTTGCAGGTTGGGTTCGACAACTGGTTTCAACCTCTTCGTATGCTGAGCGCTCGTGGTGCGATTTGGCCAAGGGTCGATGGAAGGCCAAAAATCATGGTAAGTTCCCCTGTCCATGTTTGATACTTTCCTATGAAATACTTCTTTTCAACTTGATTTCTTCTCATACAGGTCTTAGAGATAATGTCGTCATGAGGTCGCCTCCCCCCGGGGAAGAGGAGCTCCCGAAGCCGACCAAAGACAAGAAAAGGAGAAGGGACTCGCCTCCAGATACCCAAAGCCCAGGAAAAATAGGGCTCGAAAGTTGAAGACTGATCCCGCAGTTCTGTCTGCCGATGTAGTCTAAACGCTACGAGATGAAGACGAGGAGGGAGAAGATGCCGACTGCCTGCTGGTGGCTTAGAAGAGGGAAGGCATCGAAGCTTTGATAACTGCTGAGCCGGTGGCGGTCGAGGAGGTTCAGCCGCAGACCGAGGTGATCTCGGAGGAAGGTCCAAGCAGAGTCCCCGAGTCATCGGGTGTTGATGATGCCTCCTGCCATGATGAGCAACCGGCAGGTGTGCTCGAAGGGTCTGGCTCTGAGGCCCTTCAAAGAGAAGAGAATGCCGTGACTCGGTCGGGGCAATTAATTGATGATTCGCCGCCCGACCCCACGTTCTCTGAGTGGTAGTTTCGGGATGCCCGATCCATAGGGACACCCGATGTGGGGACGGCCCCCGAAGGGGATGATATATTCCGCGGCTGCTTCGCGGGGGTTGCTGATGTTTCCGACCTGGACGCATCACTCATTTTTAATGAGGCTCAGCGGCTTCTGAACCAAGTGAGTTTTAGCCCATGTTACCATGCTTGCGTTTGTTCTTATTTCTCTAAGTCTGATTTCCTTCCTTTCTGTACAGGCTACGGCGCTCCATCGAGAAGCATCCTTCAAATACCGAGCTGAGCTAGCCCGATGTGAGGCTGATCTCAAAAGGCTTACAGAGGAGAGAGACGCCCTCAAATTCCTCTATGTAAAAAAAGAAGAGGAGATCATGAGTATTCGAGTCGAGCTGACAAGAGCTCATCAAGATCAGACCGAGCTCATTGAATGAGTAATGTAAATTTTTGGGAGCTTCTTATGTATTAACTTGATATTGGCGACTAATACTTTGATCATGCAGGTTGAGCAGAAGGCCGAATTGCTTGAGCAGCTTTATGAAGAGGCCCAGATTAAAGAGGTAGAGACTTTAGGGTGGAAGCAGAACATGGACCGTCTCGCCTTAGAGAAAGATGAGGTTCGGGCCCAATTGTCTTCAGTTGAGCGTCAACTCCAAAGTGTGAAGGAGGAGAACTTGGCCCGAGCTTAAAAGGTAGAAGAGCTCGAGACTCGGTTGGCCGCTGAGCTTGCAAGGGCCACATCCGAGGCAGAGGCGCTCGTGGCCTCCTACCGAGCCGACGTCGAAGCCGCTAACACTCGGGCAAAGGAAATTTCTAACGCTGCTAAGGTTAGATTGTCCCGTGTTGCCGAACATGTTAGGCGCCGGTCTCGGAGAGAGACTCTTTAGGAGGTACATGCTCGTGGCTTCGACCTCACGGCTGATATCGAGAGAGCGAAGGTTTTGGAGGACGAGGCCAGAGCTTTGCTTTCCGATGATGAAGACTCTGCGAGTGGATCCGAGAACGGAGGAGATGAAGATGAAGCTCCCGAAGATGCGGCTCCCGAGGCGGACTAGGCATTTAGGATTTTTTTCTCCCCTTTTTTGTGTAAGACCCTGTGTGGTTTTTGTAAATACTTTACATATATGAAAGATTCCTTTTCTTTCTGTTTCGTCTCCGATTTCTGATTTATGTTAAATTCTGTTTTGCCTTTGCCTTGTGAAAACTTTGTCGCAATCGGGTTGATGTAGCCTCTATAATTAAGTGAGCAATAGCTCGAACTCAGAGTAGAACAAACCCTTAGGTTTTTTAGTTAAGCGAGGGTGAGTCCCCGAGCTCACCAATATGTTCGGGATTTTGATTTCGGATGGCCTTGATCGAAGCTGTAATTGTACTGTTTTTATAGCCGAGTTCGAGTAAGTTTCTAACTCACAGTAACAGACCCCTTAAGGTTTTATATCAATAATGATGAATCCTCGAGCTATATGCAAGTCAGTTTTATTTGAGCTCGGAATAGTGGAACCCTTAGGTCCGAATTGAGTGAAAACAAAATCTAGAACTCTAAGTGTATTGGCCTTTAGGCTCTTTAGATTGGGCCGATATGGCCTCTAAAAGATGGCAATAGTTTCCCTTTTTCGGCTCAGAAGACTTAGTAAAAAATTTCTTTATGCCTTAACACGTATTCTTTACCCATTGAGTTTTTTGAGGGTTCAATGTCGATTGAAACTCCTTTGATTTTTATGCCTTAGTACGTTTGTGTTAAGATAATTTGATACCTCTTAAAGTTTTTCGAGGGCTGATTTCATTGAAGCCCTTTTGATTACTTGTCGAGGGTAGCCTTTTTTAACCGGTTTTTCAAAGAATTCGATGACCTATTTTTATTACGGGATTCGGACGTCTCCGAGCCGTCTTAATTTGGCCGTAGCCTTTGGGTATGCTTCTTGGGCTTATTTCCCAATAACACTTCGAACTTGTTTGAAGTGTTAGTCCCCGAGAGTGATGTCCTTGGCCTATAGATCGAGGGGTGCCTCTTTGAGGTCTTATGCATTTGTGTTTAGATTACTCGAATATGTCGATCGTCGACGGTAGTCCCCGAGTGTACGAGGTATATTTGCACTTGGCCCTTGAGCCATTTCTCACAAAATCATAAGTATGGAGCTTGTATGGTAGAAAATTTTCTTTGAGACACAAGATGTTTGATATAGAAAGAATGCTTCTTTGTATAATTTATACATGCGTACATGTTTTGCCATCGGGGCTCGACTAATCTTGTCGGACACGGTTCATTCGACCGTTTGGCCCATTACAAAGTTTCTCTATCGAGACCCTTTGACACGAAGTATTTTCCTCGAAAGTGTAACATCCGAGGGTGATGCCCCCTAGTATTCAAGGTTGATTGTAAAGAAGCCTTGGATACTGTTGAATTGTCCTCAAATAGCACATAATTATTGCCTCATTAAAAACCTCGCCGGAAAAACCCACTTGGGACAAAAACTGATCTAAGGGAAAAAGAGTGCAACGCGTGCTTTAAAATCTGAGGTCTCGATGTCTTCGATCGAACACCTGCAGTGAGTTAGTGTCGAATATATAAATGAAAAAAGGGGATAAAGTCATACCTTAGCAATAATACCGTTTGAGAAGCGATATGTTCCAATTATTTGGCAGTTGTTCGCCGTCCATCATGCCGAGCTTATAAGATCCCCTTCCGATGATGTCGAGGACTTGGTAGGGTCCCTCCCAATTTGGGCCGAGCTTTCCTTCATTAGGATCTCGAGTGTTGATGGTGACTTTCCTCAGGACTAAGTCCCCGACTCTGAAATGGCGAAGGTTGGTTCTCGTATTGTAGTATCTTTCGATTCGTTTCTTTTAATCAGCCATTCGAACGAGTGCGGCTTCTCGTTTTTCATCCAATAATTCGAGGCTAGTATTCATAGCCTAGTGATTTGACTCTTCTGTTGTATGTCAAAACCTGACACTAGGTTCCCCGACTTCGACTGGAATCAAGGCTTCGGAGCCATATACTAAGGAGAATGGGGTTTCCCCCATACTGGAATTTGATGTTGTTCGATATGCCCAAAGGACTTCGGGTAGAATTTCTCTCTATTTTCCCTTAGCGTCGTTCAACCTTTTCTTTAGGTTTTGAATGATAGTCTTGTTCGTTGATTTGACCTGTCCGTTCCCATTAGGGTGATATGGCGTTGATAATATCCTTTTTATTTTGTAGTCTTCGAGGAATTTCGTCACTTTGCTGCCGATAAATTATTTTTCATTGTCACATACTATTGCGGCGGGTATCCCAAATCGACATACGATGTGATACCAGATGAAGTCTATAACCTCTTTCTCTCTCACTTTCTCGAACGCCTGTGCTTCAACCCATTTAGAGAAATAGTCAGTCATAAATAAAATGAACTTAGCTTTACCTGGTGCCGATGGCAGAGGGCCAACGATATCCATTCACCATTTCATGAATGGCCATAGGGATAGGACTAAATGAAGTTGTTCTCCGGGCTGATGGATCATCATTGCAAACCTTTGACATTTATCACATTTTCGAACAAACTCCTTAGTGCCTTTTTCCATGCTATCCCAATAGTATACTGCTCTAATGATTTTTGTGAATCAGTGATTCGGCGCTGGAGTGATTCCCACAAGTGCCTTCATGGACCTCTCGTAAAACCTAATCGGTGTCTCCTGGTCCTAAGCATACTGCCAATGGTCCATCGAATGTCCTTCTGTATAATATTCCATCTTCAGCCAATGTGAATCGAGCAACTTTGGTTTGTAGGTCCCTCGACTCTTTAGGGTCTAATGGGAGCTTTCCGTTCTTCAAGTATTCAATATATTTATTCCTCCAATCCTAGGTTAAGCTTGTAGAGTTTATCTCGGTATGACCTTCCTCGATCACGGATCTCGAGAGTTGAACGACAGTCCCCGAGCTGATCTCATCTTCCTCGATCGATGACCCNCTCACTGTTTTGTTCTCGAGGTACATGCTGCAAAGTCCATTCCTTGAAATGGTGCAAAGTTACCTGCAATTTGTCCAAATACCTTTGCATTCTATCCTCTCGAACTTGCTGTTTTGTTTACTTGGTTCACCACCAGTAAAGAGTCACACTTGGCTTCAATGACTTCTGCTCCCAAGCTTTTAGCTAGCTCGAGACCTGCAATCATGGCCTCGTACTCGGTCTCATTGTTAGTCAACCAAGAAGTTTTGATAGATTGCCTCATAGTGCTATCCGTGGGAGGCTTCAAAATGATGCCTATCCCGGACACTTCACATTCGAAGCACCGTCTGTGAAGAGGGTCTATACCCCCGATGATGTACCCAATTTTAACAAGAGTTCCTTTTCCACTTCGGATACGAGGGTTGGCATAAAATCGGCCACAATGTCCGCTAGAATTTGAGACTTGATGGCCGTCCGGGGTTGATATTCGATATCGTATTCAATGAGTTCGCCAATCGGCCCGATAGTTCGGGCTTGTGCAAAATATTACGAAGTGGGTAAGTGGTTAATACGCATATGGGGTGACATTGAAAGTATGGTCTTAACTTTCTAGAGGCTCTTATCAGTGCAAGTGCCAATTTCTCCAAGTGTGGATATCTAGTTTCTGCTTCTCCTAAGGTTAGATTTACATAATAAACGGGAAATTGCGTACCTTGCTCTTCTCGAACTAGGACACCACTTACTGCAATTTCCGATACTGCCAAGTACAAGTAAAGTTTCTCATCTGCCTTTAGAGTGTGAAGCAGTGGTGGGCTCGATAAGTATCGCTTCAATTCCTCTAATGCATGTTGACATTCCGGGGTCCAGGCGAAATCGTTCTTCTTTTTGAGTAGACAGAAAAATCTATGGCTTCGATCCGACGACCTCGAAATGAATCGGCCTAAGGCAGTTATCCATCCAGTTAGCCTCTGCACTGCTTTTACACTGTCCACGACGGTGATGTCTTCGATGGCCTTGATTTTATCGGGGTTGATCTCGATCCCCCGATTCGATACCTTGAAGCCAAGGAACTTGCCCAAACCGACCCGGAAAGCACATTTCTCGGGGTTGAGCTTCATGTTGTATTTCTTTAAAATCTAGAACGTTTCCTGCAAATGAGCCAAATGGTCCTCTGCGCGCAGGGACTTAACTAGCATGTCATTAATATAAACTTCTATTGATTTACCTATTTGTTCTTCGAACATTTTATTTACTAGGCGTTGGTAAATAGCTCCTGTATTTTTTAGACCGAAGGGCATTACGTTATAACAATATGTTCCATACTTGGTGATAAATGAAGTCTTTTCTCGGTCCTCCTGGTTCATTTGGATTTGATTGTACCCGGAATAGGCATCGAGAAAAGTAAGGATCTCGTGGCCGGCCGTGGCATCGATCATGCGATCGATGTTAGGCAGTGGAAAAGAATCTTTGGGGAACGCCTTATTTAAATTCTTATAATCTACACACATCCTAAGTTTGTTCCCGTTTTTAGGGACTACAACTACATTGGCTAACCATTTGGGATATTTCACCTCCCGAATGGACCTTATTTTGAGAAGTTTAGTTACCTCGTCCTTTATGAATGCATGCTTTAACTCGGACTGGGCTTCTCTTTTTCTTTACCATTTTGAACCTAGGGTCCAGGCTTAGCCGATGCATCGTTATCTCCGGTGGGATCCCTGTCATGTCTAAATGGGACCAAGAAAAACAATCTATATTATTAATAAGAAATTGAATAAGCTTTTTCCTGAGTTCAAAGGTTAATCCCGTTCCCAGGTATACCTTTCGCTCGGGCAGGTACTCGATCAATATAACCTGTTCCAGCTCTTTCACCGTTAATTTGGTGGCGTCAGAATCTTCAGGAACA
Source organism: Nicotiana otophora (assembly GCA_000715115.1). NCBI lineage: Eukaryota > Viridiplantae > Streptophyta > Magnoliopsida > Solanales > Solanaceae > Nicotiana > Nicotiana otophora. The sequence continues at coordinate 166,780 of AWOL01S0038183.1, forward strand.
ATAAAAGTTAGAGGGGTCAGAAAATCCTCCTCTTCTTCTTCTATCTCCTACTTCCCTGATTCGGTCGAGGCTGGTGGTTGTGATTGCTATTTGACTTCCTGTTTACCTTTGATGCTCGACCTTTCCGGGGTTGATAGTGTCGATATCGGTGTTACCTCATCGATTGCAAACATTTTCTTTGCAGTATGCTGCTTCCCATATACTATTTGTATACCGTTCGACGTCAGGAATTTTATCATTTGGTGGAGAGTCGAAGGGACTGCCCTTATATTATGGATCCAAGGCCTTCCGAGCAGGGCATTGTACCTCATGTCGCCCTCGATTATGTGGAACTTGGTATCTTGAATGGTTCCAGCCACGTTCACCAATAGAATAATGCCCCATTTAGTTGTTTCACTGGCTATATTGAAGCCGTTTAAGACCCGCGATGCGGGCATAATTTGATTTTGTAGGCCGAGCTGCTCCACGACCCTCGATCGGATGATATTCGCCGAGCTACCTGGATCCACTAAAACACGCTTAACTTGAACTTTATTTAATAAGATAAAAATTACCAGAGCATCATTGTGGGGATGAGAAATACCTTCTGCTTCTTCGTTGTTGAATGATAAAGTGCCTTCGGGCACATAATCTCGGGTTCGTTTTTCCCTAGTGATTGATACCTTAGTGCGTTTGAATATGGGTCCATGTGGAATGTCGACCCCACCGACGATCATATGAATGACATGTTAGGGTTCCTCCTNACTTGCACATCAAATTTGGGTTTCTATGGGAAAGATTGGTTTGTATGGGTCTGGGCCACCTAGTATCTCTAATCCTTCCGATTGCCAATACAATGCCCGATGCATCGATGCTAAAGTTATATTCCGATAACCGAGGTGCCTCTGTGGGATCGACATACTTGTCAAAACCACTTTTGCTCATAAGTCCTCGAGAAATCTGTCCTCGATCACTTCTTCGATCGTTCCGAGAAGAATTGCGTCCTGAACCATTATTCTTTCGATCTGCGGTATAGTTGATATCGGTCTCTGGTCGACCTTGGCTCCCTGTCGATGTCCCTCTGGTTTTTAACTGCCGAGCTGTTTGGATGTACTGAACTGGAAGAGGCTCTTAATTGGTCGTCCTCAACCCTATCTTCGATTGATATCGATTGTGCACATATGCCTAAGTTACAGCTGGATACTCGATCAAATTTTGTTTCAACTGACGTGATGCTATTGAACTCCGCTAGTTCAACCCTTGGGTGAAAGCTTGAACGGCCCAATCATCTGTGACCGGTGGCAACTCCATGCGTTCTATTTGAAATCGGGACATGAACTCCCTCAACATTTCATTATTCTTTTGTCTTACCTTGAAAAGGTCCGATTTCTTCGTTGCGACCTTTATGGCACCGGCGTGTGCCTTTACGAAAGAATCTGCTAACATGGCAAATGAGTCGATGGAATTTGGTGGAAGGTTGTGATATCAAATCATTGCTCCCTTCGAAAGGGTCTCTCCAAACTTTTTCAATAGCACAGATTCGATTTCATCATCTTCTAAATCGTTACCCTTGGTGGCGCATGTATATGAAGTAACATGCTCGTTGGGATCGGTGGTCCCATTATATTTGGGTATGTCTGGAATACGAAACTTCTTTGGAATAGGCTTCAGAGCCGCACTTGGAGGAAACGACTTTTGTACAAACTTCTTCGAATCCATCCCTTTCAAGATTGGCGGTGCCCCCGGTATCTGATCAACTCGAGAGTTGTATGTCTCCACTTTTTTATCGCTTGCTTCGATTCTCTTCTTCCCTGATTCAATTCTTTTGGTGATCTCCTCGAGCATTTTTCATTACCGGATCAGTCCCCGATTCGTTACCATTCGACCTTTCCGGTACTGGCTCGGTACGACAAGTAATTTCCGGCTCGACCCTATTCGGAGCTCTATATTGATTTTGTAACTGAGCAATAGCGGCTTGCTGAGCCTGAAGCATCTCGAATATCACTTGGAGACTGACTCCTTCGTCTTCTCTGCCCTGTGTTCCTTGGCCACTAGATCAACCTTCTCTGCATACACTCCTATCGAGATCTGTGCCTAGGTCCGCGTTTAGAGCAACGTGCGAACTAACATCGACTGGGTTGGCAACCAGTGCTCCCCCGAGATTAGCCTGTGGCACCTCGACTCCTGGAGCAATCACGTTTTCGTTTTCACCGTGGAATCCGAGGCCATTATCACCGTGTGTGGATGCGTTTTGTGAGTTTGACATGTTTTAACTTGAAAGCAAAGATACATGACAAGAACAAGCGTAAAATAGTATATTTTACTAGAATCAGTACTGAACATCCACTATTATCCTTAGCCCCACGGTGGGTGCCAAACCGTTTACCCTAAAAATTGAGTAACAATTAAACTTATATTGTGGTTTTAAGGATGTGTGATTTAAACCAGTACCAATTGATAAACAACGAATTAAATAGATAAATTGGATAATAAAATAAATCAAACCGGTCTGCAAACAACGCCTCGACCTCGATTCAAGATAGTCTCGAGGTAATAAGAACAGTAGAGGATGGAACAAACAACGATAAACAGTAAGTAAAACAAAGAAAGCAACGTATGTGTATATTCTTATCAGTGAATAATGATTATCTCCCTCACAAGTTAATTGAATCCCTCTTTATATAATAGAGGAATCCTAAATAAGGTACAACTCTAATAACGGAAGTAGATCCCATGATTGGCACTAATAACCGCTTTGATTTGATTTCTTCCGGAATTTCCGCAGTGATCTTCGACCGGTTACTGATATCTCGCCATTCCGTTATTACGTCTTACTCGAAGTCAGTCATGCTTGATCTCGATTGTTGCTGGCCTCGATCTCAATGAGCACTTCGATCTCCAGGATTGATGTTCTATCTTCGAGCTCGAGCCCGATCTATTATGAGGTTACCCTCGAGGCAACTCCCCTACCAACGAAATCAGGTATGCCCGATTTGGACCGTATACACTTCTATTGTTGGGTTATGTTAATATAGATTAACAATTATCATATTCAAAACCTTTATAATTTTAATAAACAGATCTATAAATATCAAAGAAACAAAACTAAGAATAAAAATTGACAATAAAAAAGAAGCAAAAAGAAAGATTTTACCTTTACAAAAATTTTACAAAAAATGGAAATTTTTTCTTCACTATTAGAAATCCGGGAAAATCTGACCGAGCAATACCAACCAACATTGGTCGGTCAACAAAAGCGATCAAATAACCGTCCAAAACGGACGGAAACTACCAAAAAAATATTTTACATTTTTTTTTAAATTACATACCAATCGAAATTGGTCGGTATATTGGTCAAACATTTGACTGCAGTAGTCAGACTTGCTTAGTCAAAGCAACTTTTTGATTACTGACCAACATCGGTCGGTAATGTGGACCCATATTTTTAAATTTTAATAATTATATTATTATTTAAAATATTTTATAAAATTTATATTTGAATTTACCGACCAAAGTCGGTCGGTTATTACTGGGGAAGATTTTACCGACCAACTTTGGTTGGTAGATGTAATTTCTGGAAAATAATCGACCAATTTCGGTCGGTTCATAGGTCAAACATGGTCAATCTTTTGAATCACATTAATATTTACTATCGCAATAACATAAATATAATCCGTTAACACTTTATTTTGTAATACAAATAATGAATACACTAACATATACTATAACAAGCTATATATAGTCAAAGTAGTACAACGAAGTGTGTGTGTGTGTATATATAGGTATAGCCGCATCTAAGAACGCGAAGCGCTAGGGCCACAGGGTTGTGTTCTTTTGGGGATAGACTTATGAAGAAGCAATACTCTAATTAGTATATATAATTGATCATCATCAAATATATTTATTTGAAAATTATTTCATCGACTTATAACTTACTTAGATGCAACGATGAATATTAAAAACAAAACGCCTCGACCTATATCGATGAATATTAAAAACAAAATGTCTCGAGCTATATCGATTAATCTAAGTCATGCATTATTAGTGATGATTGAATGAAATCTTTGACATGTATATATGGATCAGAAATTAAAGAAACGAAAGAAGTTATTAGTATTAAGTAAACGAGTTAATATAACAATCGACTAAACATATTTAAAATAGAATAATATTGGTTTATCAATTCATCAATTGATAAAGTTTTTGTACGTAGTAATGTATGTGATTGATCATCAATTACAATATAATGTATGTGTGTGTGTGTGTGTGTATGTTTGTGTGTGTGAAAATTACTCATATACTTAATTATAACTTAGAAAATTAACTTAGATAGATGAATACAAAAGGTAAAACGTCTTGACCGATATTTATTAATCTATATGATTTGTAATTAGTTATAAAATGAATGACTATATAAGACGAAATGTGGAATTCGACTAATATATATATATATATATATATATATATATATATATATATATATATATATATATATAT